>PVIU01005774.1:0-109258 GCA_004026605.1 Ondatra zibethicus
GGCTATGACAAATAAAGCTGCTATGAACATAGTTGAGCACATGTCCTTGTGGCACGATTGAGCATCTTTTGGATATATACCCAAAAGTGGTATTACTGGGTCTTGAGGAAGGTTGTTTCCTAATTTTCTGAGAAATCACCACACTGACATCCATAGGGGTTGTACCAGCTTGCATTCCCACCAGCAATGCAGAAGTGTTAGGAAGGAGTTCTGTTGGTAAAAATATAGCTCTTGCCTAGCATGCATGAAGCCCTGGGCCTGATCCCTAGTACAGCATACAAACAGGCATAGTGGCTATAGTGGTGCACATCTGTAATGGCAGCACTTGAGAGGGAGAGGCAAGAGGACCATCATCATCCATGATCCTTGCCAAGACCGTGAGCTAGGGGCCAGCATGTGCTGCAGGAGACCCTGTCTCAAAACAATAAAAAAAAAACCCACAGTCACCAAAATAATAAACGATGCAAATCTGAGGTTGCAGAGATGGCTAAGTCTGTAAGGTGCCTCCAGTTCCCACATGGAGTGCTCAGTGCGACATGCAGCAAGCTCCCAGGAGAGGGTGCTAGGGAGCTGAGGACAGGAGAATCCATAGCACAATCCAAGGGAATTTTTGAGCTCCAGGTTCAGCAAGACTGGCCTCTGGCGGACGAGATTGGGCGCGTTCAGGGTGGTATGGCCATAGATTAAAGAACCTAGACAACAAAGAGGACCCTAAGAGAGACATGCATGGATCTAATCTACATGGGAAGTAGGAAAAGACAAGATCTCCTGAGTAAATTGGGAGCGTGGGGATCATGGGAGGGGAGGAAGGGGAGGGGGAAGGAGTGGAGAAAAATATAAAGCTCCATAAAACAATAAAAAAAATTACTGGTCTCAAAAAGTAGGGTGGAGA
This sequence comes from Ondatra zibethicus, assembly GCA_004026605.1. Classification (NCBI taxonomy): domain Eukaryota; kingdom Metazoa; phylum Chordata; class Mammalia; order Rodentia; family Cricetidae; genus Ondatra; species Ondatra zibethicus. Next base: position 893 of record PVIU01005774.1, read on the forward strand.
GTAACTGAGACAACATCTATCATTAACTATTAACTTCTGGTCCCCATAAACACCCACACATACATGTGCATCACACACCCCCTCGACACCTCCCTCTTCCACCCACAAGCACACATACAGAAATTTTAAAATAAAAGTCCAATCCAGCCTGGAGTGGAGGCACACACCCTTAATCCCAGCACTTGGGAGGCAGAGGCAGGAGGATATCTGTGAGTTCGAGGCAAGAGAGTCAGAGCTACACACAGGGAAACCCTGTCTCGAAAAACCAAGGGTAAAAATTTCAATTCATTAATCCCTTATTTGCATTGAATATATTTGTGACTACAGTTGAATATTTACTTTTTTTTTGAGACATTGGCTGTTGACTGATAGATCCAGTCTGGTCTTTACCTTGTTATATAGCTCTCAATAGCCCTGAATTTGTGATCCTCTTGTTTCAGCCTCCCCAGAGAATGACAGGGATTTGTATTTTTATTTGGTATTGGTTTCTTTATTTATTCCATAGGATATGTGTTTTTTTCCTGCTTTTTTTTGCTTCCTATATTTATTAATTTATTCATTACACATTCTCTTTTTCTCCAGGTGGTGGTGAGGTAGGGTCTATTTTTGCAACCCAGGCTGGTTTCAAACTTACATGTAATTCAAGTCAGCTTTGCATCCATAGCCATCCTCCTGCTTCTGATCTCAGGGCTTGCTGTGGCCATGCGTGGCTCCAGCTCCTCAGTTCCCTCTTTCAGTGTCATCTCCGATAATAAAAATTTGCAGTTTGAATAATATAAATTAATATACAAATGAGTATTTTACTACTTTATGAGTCTGGTGAATGTTCATGGAATATTTAGTTCCATTTATCTGGGTTGTCAAGATGGCTTAGCAGGTAAAAGGCTTACTGCCAACCCTGAAGACTTAAGTTTGATCCCACATGAAGGAAACTGACTATCCAAGATTGTTCTCCAACCTTCACATACATGTTGTGGCGTGCGGATGGACAGACACACAGATACACACACACAAATAAAAATACTTATACTCACCTATCTTTTTGCATGTCCTTTTTTTTCAGTTTCTATATTCATTTTAACTCTTCAACCCGTATTCTAAATAGTTCTGGCTTTAGTATTCTTAAACTAGATTTGCTTATCCATTCATTATTTATTTATTATTTATTGTTGCTCTGAGACAGGGTATCCTGTGTAGTAGCCCAGACTGGTAACAAACTTGCAGTGTCCTTCCCACCTCTGTGTCTGCTACAATGTACTGATTCCCGGCTGCTGTTGCTCCTGAGCCTCCCAGGCTCCCATTCACCAGGGTCCTTGTCCTTCTGCCTGAAGGATTCTGTAACCAGTTCTTCTACTCTGGGTCAGCTGGTCATGACTTTTCTCCCTTTTTAATGATGTGAAAATGGCTTTTGCCTTTATCTTTTCAATTCTTTCCTGGCACATTCTATTTTGAAATTACTTTCACTTAGGTTTCTGCCTGTAATCATTTCTTTTTTTGTTGTTGTTTTTTGAGACAGGGTTTCACTATAGTTTTAGAGCCTGTCCTGGAACTAGCTCTTGTAGACCAGGCTGGCCTCAAACTCACAGAGATCTGCCTGCCTCTGCCTCCTGAGTGCTGGGATTAAAGGCGTGCGCCACCACTGCCTGGCTTTGTATCATCTCTTTTGTTTGGTGTCAGTTCTCAGTGTTTTCATGATATCATTGTCCTTATCCAGAGGGGTCTTTTCCCCAACTCAGTAGTTCTTAAGATTTGCTCTTTTTTTTCTCTAACAGAATCTCACTGTGTAGCCCAGGCTGGCCTAGAACTTCTTATCCTCCTGCTTCGGCATCCAGAGCAGCTAGAGCTAGAAGCTTTGCTTTGTGGCAGTCAACATAAACCTCATTTTGTCTTCCCAAAGTCCATATGTTGGAGTCCTAACCCCAAAGTGACTGCACTTGGACATAGTCATGGCCACCGAGCCAACTGAAACAGCAGCTGTGCCCAGCTGGGGGCCTGTGGAACTGATGGAATCTGAGGCTGGACAGCTTTTTGTCAGTTTTAGGGCATTCTTAGTCAATACATTTGCCAAATTCTCCTTCACTGTTTCCTTCTGCATACAGCAGAACTCAACCTGATTTGGGGCCAGGGAAGGTCTGTGGATGTGAGGGTACTGCTAAGACCTTAAATAAGATGGTGGAGGCATGGTTGGGAGAGGAGGCACTGGACATTTTGAATAGTAAAATCACTTGTGTCCTACAACCAGGTCCATTTGAAGAACTTTTACAACTAAGCCCAGAAGCCAGGGAGTGGTGGCGCACGCCTTTAATCCCAGCACTCAGGAGGCAGAGGCAGGTGGATCTCTGTGAGTTTGAGGCCAGCCCGGCCTACAGGACAAGTTCCAGAAGAAGCTCCAAAGCTACACAGAGAAACCCTGTCTCAAAAAAGAAAACAAACAAACAAAAAGCCCCGAAGTGTCAGGAGTGAGAGGCAGGAGTTCTAAAACAGACTGGAGAAGGAAGGAAAGGTCCTGCTGGGGTGCGCTTCGTGGGTGTGTTAGACAGGCTGGATTTCATCTTGTGACTGCTCAGCACTGGTACTTTATGAATGCTATTTACAGTGGTAATCCCAGGGGAAGTGGCACACACCTGGGATCTCGGCACTCAGGAGAGGGAGGCAGGCAGAGCTCTGTAGAAGTGCAAGGCCAGCCTGGTCTACACAGTGGGTTCCATGCCAGCCAGCGCTCCATAGTAAGAGCCTGTCTAAAGCAGTCAACGAACAGAAGAGGGAGCACAGTTTTAACCTGACAATTAAAACTGAAGCAAAGCAATGCTAGGTCCCCACTCCGTCATGGATTCGGGTTAACTTACCCTGTCTTGCATTTTCTATAGAACTCTAAGTAACCAGGAAGTCATTTGGGCAAACCGAAGAGCAGTTACAGTCAAAGGACAAGCTTTGAGGACTGTCACCTTCTGTTCTCTGCAGAAAGGGAGACACTGTGGCCACAATTTCTCAGTCCCCTATACTGTAACTGTTCCATAGCCATGCCCTGCCCTGACATATGTCCTTCTGTGAGACCAGAAAACAAGTCCGCATTGCCCTGACAGCCAAAGCTCCGCACTCGACTTCCTGGTTTCTGCTTCCTCCTTGTAGTTTGACCAGGTGGTTCCCTGTCAATCAAGCAGCTCCTTAGGGTTTTCAAAGAATGATCTTTAAAACGTATTTAAAGCCAAGCATTGTAGTGCATGCCTTTAATCCCAGATGTTAGAAGGCAGAAGTAGGCAGATGTGAGTTCTAGGCCAGCCTCCTCTACATAAATAAATTCTAGGCCAGCCAGGGCTATGTAGTAGGACCTGGTCTTGGGGGGTAAAATGCTGAGCAATCCCTACTTTCATAGGTGGTAAATTCAAGTCCTTGGCATTTTGTCTTCATAAATATTTTGGTTTGCTCTCTTTCCAGCCAAGGGAGCCACCAGAGGAGGTTTCCAGAAACTTGAGAACTTAGATCTTTCATTGAATCACAAGATCACAGAGGAAGGGTACAGGAATTTCTTTCAAGTCCTGGACAACCTGCCAAACTTGCAAAACCTGGATGTTTCCCGGCATCTCCCAGAATGCATCCAAGTTCAGGCCACCACTGTCAAGGCTCTGAGTCAGTGTGTGTCCCGACTGCCCAGCCTCACCAGGCTCGGGATGCTCAGCTGGCTCCTGGATGAAGAGGATCTGAGGGTGATTAATGCTGTGAAGGAAAGACACCCTCAGTCCAAACGCTTGATTGTTCACTGGAGGTGGGTAGTGCCCTTCTCTCCTCTCATTCAGAAGTGAAGGATGCAGCCGAAGATTACTGTTGGGTCTCAAAACTCAATTTTCTAATACATTTCACTCTAGACAAGCATGGTGTACCCAGTACTTAAGAGACTGAGATAGTAGGATCAAAGGTTAAGTCCAGCCTGGGTTGCTTACAAGACCTTAGTAGAACCTATTATATACAAGACTACTCCTAAACTGCATCAGGCTGGTACCTGAAAACCTTCATGCCCAGCACTGAACTTAGGAGCTATGAAAGCAGGCCTTGCCAGTCCTCCTGTCTAAAGACTAGAGCCTCACTCAAGTTCACACCGAGAACCCTTCATTGCCAAGGTCAACAGAAAGGGCTGGGGAAAGGAACATTCATCTGTGTAAAAGTCACAACATGGACGGAGTATTTGATGGAGGTTACAAATGGCCAGTTTAAGGATGAGTCAGTCCCACACACGATGAAGCACAAGTCGACTTTACCACAGGATGCAGACGACTCTTTCCAGAGATGCTGTGCAGTCTTCGCAGGGCTTCTGTGCACTCACCAGCCTCGGTGTGGCCATGCCTGCTTATACCATCTCTCATCCATGGCCAATGTGAGGGAGACATTGGGCTTAGAGAAAACTGATTTTGTTATAAAGGATTTTGGAGAGTTACATATATCATGATAGCTTTATAATTTTGTTGAGAATCCACTGTTTTATGTGATTTAATCTCGTAAGGATTTCTGGGTATATTAACTTGATTGTGGTAATTGTCATTTCATAATTGTCATTGCTCTAGAGGTGGTAGGACCTGGAGAATGAAGCCAATGAATGAGGTGGACTAAAGTCTCATACAATAGCCAGCTTTATTCAGACCATCAGACAGTTTATACCCTGAGGGTTAAGAGAGGTCACCTGAGTAAAGTTGTCTTGAGTTCAAGCTGTGTACAATTACAAGGACAAGCCACATGTGGCAAAAAACATGGTTTTCTATAGGGCAGCAGTTCTCAACCTGTGGGTCGAGACCCTTTGAGGGTCAAATGACCCTTTCACAGGGGTTGCCTAAGACCATCGGAAAACACAGATGTTTATATCACGATTCATAACAGTAACAACAATAGTTATGAATTAGCAACGAAAATAATTTTATGGTTGGGGCACAATATGAAGAACCGTGTTAAAGGACTGCAACATTAGGAAGGCTGAGGACCACTCTAAGAAGGCAATATAAAGGATGGTTTAAGCATTTAATTAAATAACACGCAAGCAATAATGAGTGACCCGAAGTAACTACATTCCAAAAACAATTCCGTGTTTTGAAGAAACTGAGGTCATGAGACACGTATTTTCTTGGAATTTTCTCATACTACAATCTATTGACAAGTCCTGGCAATTCCACTTGCAAAATAGTGGATTTCACATGGTTAGTCCCGTCTGTGAAATCTGCAGTGTATTTTCGCCATGTAGCCAGAGCGCCCACTAGAGGTCAGATCATGCTCTACCTCACTATTCTCTGCGATCCCAGCTAAAGGGAAATGTCAATCTCGGTGGCCTTGCTTGGCTCTGCTCATCCCCATCTCCTTAATCTCTGCTTCCACTCACTCTGGCTACTGGCCTCCTTGCTTGTTCTTGAATATTCCACACACATTCTTATACAAAGGCTTCTCCTAGGATGTTCTCTCATGCCATGGTTTGGAAATGGTGTAAATATTTCTCAAATATTCATGACTTAAAATGCAATCCACAATGTGAGCTACTAGGAATGGGAACTTAATATACTGTGTTTACAGCTGGGGCCTTTGGAGGGTATTTTAAATAAGGTCATCAAGATGAAGTTCCCATTGAATCTTGGCGGCTTCCTGAGGCCAAGTGTGACCACACACACACACACACCACACATATATACACAAAGCACACACAAATCATGCTTGTTGCCGCTATCAATATTATACCTGATTCGAGCTCAGCACACTAGACAAATTCATCAGCCCTGAACCTCCAGAACTATGAGCCAAAATTAATCTTCCTCTTTTTGGGGGCGGGGTGGGGGATTCGAGACAGGGTTTCTCTGTGTTGCTTTGGAGCCTGTTCTGGAACTAGCTCTTGTAGACCAGGCTGGCCTCGAACTCAGAGATCCACCTGCCTCTGCCTTCTAAGTGCTAGGATTAAAGGCATGCGTCATCACCGCCCTAACCAACCCAACAGTCTATTTCCATTTTGTGTGAGAGAGATAGAGCGCATGTGTACACGTGACTATGGATATGCCTATGTCCATACTCGGTGTCTTTTTGCTGTCTGCATTATTCCCTTGAGAACCTGGAACTTGGGAGTTTGAGGCTAGACTAATGGCCAGCAAACCAGTGATCCTCCTGCTGTACCTTTCCCCTGCCCATTCCCCAGGGAGCTGTCTTCACGGCCACATTTTCTTTAGTTCAGCTTTTTTCTCTGTTGTTATTGTATTAGACGTGGTCTCATTATGTTGGCTGGCCAGGCTGGTCTTAACTGCTGAATCCTACTACCTCAGTTTCTTAAGTTGCCTGGGCTACATCATATGCCAAGATAGAATGTATTCTAGTTTCACCAAGAGCAATTCCCAGCATTTAAAAAAGCATTTGCCAGAATGAATAACCTCAGTCCAAATAAATGAGTTGGCTACTAAAGGAAGTTAAAATTAATGTTAATGTCTAATATCTGGTTAGAAGTTAACTGGATACATTAATAATTAAATTTAACCTGCAAATTAACCAGTGAAGTTGTACCAAATCTATAATAGCCAATAGTTGTGAAAGGTAATATTCCCTTCTAAAAGCTCACATATTTTGCAAAGCTACTTACTAGGTACTGACTGTTCGTTAATTTAATAATACTTACTTGATGGCTAATATACTAGGCACATAAGGAGCTTATTAACCTAGTTTACCTAGCCAAAACTTAGTTACCATATCCTGTTTCTACGGTAGTGGAGATGAAACCCAGGGCCTTGTACAAGTTCTACTACAGGCTCCAGCTGACATACAGACCTTTCCTCCTCCAGAGGTGACTGATCAGGGAGAAGCCCAAGTGCTTGACACTAGTCCTCACCACCAGAATCTAACGCAGGTGCACATGGAACTGCAAGGCCATGGGGAGACTGGCAGGGACAACTGGGTTAGGCAGTATACATGATGAGGTAAGGGACATCAGGGCAGACAGGGAGACTAGGAAGACAGACAGGAGAAGGTGCAAAGAGAACAATACAGCTTCTAAAAGACAACACAATTAAGTGTGGTGGTGCCTGCCTGTGACATCAGCATTTGGGAGGCTGAGTCAAGAGAACTGTAAATTACAGGAAAGCTGGGTTGCAAAACGAGATTGTTTCAAAAAAGTAAAGAACAGGGCTGGCGAGATGGCTCAACAGATAAAGTTGCCTGCCACCTGACAACCTGAATTCAACCCCTAGAACCTATATAGTAGAGAAGGCTTGTTCTCTGAGCTCCAGATCTGAGCCATGAAAGACACACACACAAACCAGAACACACCTTGGTTACTGGCTGGCCAGTGGGGTCCTCGTGACATGAGCTAGTTTTTGTTCCCCAACCTTCATCAATTTGTCCTACCCTTTACCCAGGTAATAAGTCTGAGTAGTTTTCTTTCTGTATCTTTACACAGACTCAACTTCACTGTATATATCCCAAAGGAAAATATCTATAAAGTCAAGATTTCAAAAAAGGACTTTTATTTGTAAAGGCATTAATAAAAATCTTGACACACTAAGAAAGTCACAATTCTACAGTTGTGCTCAGTCACAGCTTTGGCAGACTGACTTCCATGCGCTCCACTTCCACCGCTGGGTTCCTCAAAGTGTGCTCCTATAAACACACTCCATTGGCAAGTTAGGCACAGAGCCCAGACCAGGAAAACACTAGTGAGGACACCATTCAGCCAGGAGTCCACAAGATGACAATGAGACTTCTGTTCATACTGACCAGGGACACCAACACACTATCTCCTTGGGAGAGAGCTGAACCTGAATTTGAAAGAAAAAAGTCTAGGCAGTCATAAATAAACAAAAGAAAGTGCATGTGTATGTGTGTATGAGGGTGGAGGTCAGAGACAACTAGTGGAGTCGGTTCTCCTTCCACCCTGGGGACTGAACTCAGGTCATCAGGCCTGTGTCCTCTGAAGCATCTTGTCAACCCCTATATCATATTTTTATACAGAATACAAAGATTAAAATATGCAATAGTAACTTTAAATTTAAGGAATACTAGTATTTGATCTGTCCTGTTAAAATTTAAAACTTACTACACACGTGTTAATAATTTCATTAAAAATGGCGACTACAACAGTGCAGTGAGCATTTCTTCAATATAGTAAAACTAGAAATTAGTCATGTGGAATTATAACTTTAAGTATCTCTAGAATTAAAAATGAACTAAAAATATTAGAGCCTCTAGAAAGTTACAATAAGAACTCTACATAAACAGCTACCAGTCAGGCAGTGGTGGCGCACGCCTTTAATCCTAGCAGATTAAAGAAGGTAGAGGCAGGTGGATCTTGTAAGTTCAAGGTCAGTTCTACAAGACCTAGTTCCAGGACAGACTCCAAAGCTACAGTGAAACCTTGTCTCGAAAAACCAATAAGCAAAACAAACAAACAGCTACCATTCCAAAGCCACGCCTGTCTGCTTCCTGCCACGGTAATCATGGACTAAACCTCTAAAATGGTAACCAAGCCCACAGTTAAATGTTTTCTTTTATAAGAGTTGCCTTGGTCATGCTGTCTCTTCACAACAACAGAACAGTAATTAAGACAATAGATAATGCAGTATATTGTAAATTGCATCATTTATCAAAGTGTGTGCGAGGGGGTGCGTCCTGGAGAGATGGTTAAAAGCACTCTGCTCTTGTTAGAAGAATCAAGCAACTTACAACCACTTATATATAACTCTAGTTTCATGGGATCCAATGCCCTCATCTACCCTCGAGGGCACCAGGCATGCACATGGTACATAAGCACACATGTAAGCAAAACCTCCATAACACAAAAAAGCTTAATTTAAGAAGTACATGCGTGACTGGTGATATGGCTCAGTGGCAGAATATTTGCTTACTATGCATGTGAAACCATGGGTTCAATCCCTAATGCCCCCCTCTAAAAAAAACCAAAAACACAAAAAACTCAAACAGCCAAGCCCAACTGGCCAATGACACTGCAATTATCCTCACACCCTAAACCAGATTCTAAACTAGGTGTGATACTGTGTATCTATAATCCTTGCACTAGAGACTGAGGCTAGACAATATGGACTTGAAGGATCTTTTCTCATAAAAGCACGGCTTGCCCATATAACCAAACCAACCACCAAATATTTGGGAGATGACACTTTGACACCATGAGACTCTCATGAAGAGGGGATAGTTTGATATTTAATCTAATTTTTGCAGTGTTTCGTGGAGCTGGAGAGGGCTCAGCAGTTAAAAGCACTGGCTATTTTCTACATGACCCAAGTTCAGTTCCCAGCACCATGTGAAGCAGCTGGCAACTACATGTAACTCAAGTTCCAGGGGATCTAACACCCTCCTCTAGCCTCACATATTTGGCACCCACACATATTTGGCACAAACACAGAGAGAAAGAGTTTTAAAAAATAAAATGTCAGCCGGGCAGTGGTGGTGCATGCCTTTAATCCCAGCACTCGGGAGGTAGAGGCAGGCGGATCTCTGGGAGTTCGAGGCCAGCCTGGTCTACAAGAGCTAGTTCCAGGACAGGTTCCAAACCTACAGAGAAACCCTGTCTCGAAAAACAAAAAAATAAATAAATAAATAGTCTTTAGTATAGTTTGAGATAAACTTTTTGACAATTTTTAAATGTTCAAAACACTCACTTCCCACATAATGAAAGTTATGCAAAGGTAAGATTAGCTCTTACAATAACAGACTTACTGTTTAATTTGCATGTGAACACTTCCCTTCTTTTTTATTTTGTCTGAAACCCTGTAAAAAGAGCAAATAAAAAGTTGAAAGCACAGAACACACCCTAGATAAATGTGTGAGTGAACATTTCAAGCCCAGTGTAATGGTAAGCACAGGGTGGGTACAGAGAAAGGAGGATCAGCAGTTCAGGACTCTCTTCATTTATACAGGGAATCTAAAGCCTGCCTCCTGCTGGGTGTAGTAGCCCATGCCTTTAAACTCAGCACTCAAAAAATAAGAGGCAGGGGATCTCTGTGAGATCAAGGCTAGTCTGGTCTCTCTTTAAAAAAAAAAAAAAACAGAAAATAAAACAAAAAACCCCTTAAGCTCACAAAGTGATGCACACCTGCTGATCCCAGTGTTCAGGAGATGTATGAGAGGGTCCTGACTTCAAGGCCATCCTGGGCCAGTGCAAGGCTAAACTATAAAGTAAGACCCTGCCACAAAACACCATGAGACTGGGAATATAGCTAGGTGTTAGAGATTTGCCTAATGTGCAAAAAGGCACTTGGTTTGATCTCCAGCACTACAAGAACAACCAAATGAACAGTCTGCTTCACATGAGACGCTGTACTAATTCTATTTAATAGAATACCATCAGAAAATAAGTTTATAGCATTCCAAGCAAAGTATATGCTTTAACGGTGACTGAGCCAAGCTGGGCATGGTGGCACACACCTGTAACCCCAGCAACTAGAAGCTAAGGCAGGAGAACTGCTGCAATTTGGAGGCCAGCCTAGGCTATATAGTGATTCAGAAGCCTGGGCTGTGGAGTGGAACCCTGCAAAACAAACAAACCACCCCAAACAACAGAAACAAATCACTAAGTAAAACACTAAGCTGCAGTTAAGTTTTTCTTTATAACCAGTGATACTCCTGACCCCAATGATGGACATCTCACTCACTCACTGAAGCTGAGGGTGTAGCTCAGTAGGCTAGCACTTGACTGCCGTGTGCAAGGTCCTACAGTCTACAACCCAGCTAGCAATCATTAAATACCAAAACTCACCAAATAGAAGGGCTAAAGTTTAAGAAAAAAATAAGTACTCAAATATTTATTGTTTGTCCTGGTTAGACTAGCCCAAATGCCCTCCTTTGTCACGTAAATACCATTTACATTTATCTATATGTGCATCTAAATTCACATCCCAACAGTCATGAGGTGTACTGAAAATGATGTTTCCAATGAAGACCACAGAGCCCATTTATGTTACTGCAATAACAACTCTCATTCATTCTTATTCTGCTTTGATTTCTACAAGAAAGAATGATGAGGTGAACATACTCACTAACAGCAGAATGGATAAACAGATCACTTTCCTATTTATATAATGCAAGGTAACATAGCTACACGCAATAATGTAGATTAAGCTTACCAACAAAATGCTCAATTTCAAAAAGTGGACAGGCTGGGATTCAGCTCAGTGGTAGGGTTTGCCCAGCATGTGCAAGGCCCAGGGTGTGATGATCTCTAACACTCAGAAAATCCAGCCACATGAGTCTATGTAAGAACCCATCCACAGCAGTGCAAATACATCCAGACATGTCAGTGCACATATGCAGGCCAGCTCCTCAGGAGACTAAGGACATTATATGAACTCAGGAGTTCGAGGCCAGCCTGAGTGATACAATAAACTCCAATCCCACAAGGAAAAACAAAAACTATCATCCCCAAAGCAGAAAAACTAAAATTGAAAACTACATTAGGCATCACTTAAATTCTAGCTTTTTGAGTGCTAGAATTGCAGTGTGCACTGCCATTAAAGAAGTTTGAAATGAGCCAGGTGGTGTCAAAAGCTTTTAATCCCAGATCTCAGGAGGCAAAAGGATCTCTGAGTTCAAGGCCAGCCTGATCTACAAAGAGAGTTCCAGGACAGCCAGGGCTACACAGAAAAATCTTGCCTCAAAAAAAGGTTAAAAAAACAAAACGATGGTGGCGCATGCCTTTAATCCCAGCACTTGGGAGGCAGAGGCAGGCAGATCTCTGTGAGTTCGGGACCAGTCTAGTCTACAAGAGCTAGTTCTAGGACAGGCTCCAAAGCTACAGCGAAACCCTGTCTCGAAAAACAAAAAACAAAACAAAACAAAACAAAAGAACAAAAAAGACCCCCGCACACAAAACCCAGAAGTTTGAAATCAACTCCAGCCATATTCAGGAGGGCGCTGGAAGAGGCTGTCAGTTCTTCCACTCTAAGCAGTCCTACAGCTACAAAACTACCTTCAACTTTTAGTCTCCACAAATGAAACGCATCATAGTCACTCAGGATCTGGCTCCAGGTATAGAAGTCATACAACTGCAAAGAGCATACACATCCAGAAAGTTCCAGGCAGTCCTTACCATGTAATAGCCAGTATGGTAGCCACTCATGTACCAAGAGATCAGCATACTTCCCAGGGCATCAGTGTCATCCAGACAGTCTGGAGATATGGGAGGGGGTGGAGGAATTATCTAGAAATGGAAAAAAATCCAATTAGGAAAATATTAAAATACAGGAATTTATTTTACAGAGATAATGGATATTAATTGTACCTATTTCTACACCCCATGAGATGACTTCTATTTAATTTTTTTTTAAATTCTAGCACTAGAAACCAGCCATAATAGTAAAAGGTCAACAAATTTAACAAAGATCAGAAACAGTTCACACAATAAATATGCTTAGACTATTTTTGTTCCATTACAAAGTTGTGCATAGGAGACAAAACATAGGTACTTAGTTTTTCCACAAGTCATGCACGCATACACACACACACACACACACACACACACACAACACACATGCATGTATCACCACCACACACACCACAGAGCATTTTCAAGGCCACTGCAAGGAACAGTTTGGGGTAGAACATCTGCACAAATCCGACTCAAACACAAGGTGTTCAAAAGCATCCTTTCAACTACTGTTAATATCTTAAAGAAAAAAAAATTACCATTAAAACTCCATTAGAGCCAGGCGGTGGTGGCGCACGCCTTTAATCCCAGCACTTGGGAGGCAGAGGCAGGCGGATCTCTGTGAGTTTGAGACCAGCCTGGTCTACAGAGCTAGTTCCAGGACAGGCTCCAAAGCTACAAGAGACCCTGTCTCGAAAAAACAAAACAAAAAAAAAAAACAAAAAAAAAAAACCTCCATTAGGACCAGTTGGTGGTGGTGCATGCCTTTACTTCTAGCTCTAGGGAAACAGAAGCAGGCAGATCTCTGTAGGGTTCAAGGCCAGCCTGGTCTACAGAGCAAGTTCCAAGACAGCCAGGGCTGCTATACAGAGAAACTATATCTCAGGGAAAAAAAAAAAAAAAGTAAAGGGGAAAAAACCTCCATTAGGGAAAACAAAAAACAGGAAAAAAAAAACCCCACAAGCACAAAGCAACAACAAAAGAGATCTACCATGAGAAATTACAGGGCCAGAAGCTAGCATCCAAGTACTCCAGGAGGGCACACGAGCTCTTCCGTATGGTGAGGAGGCACAGTCCTTTCTAACAGACGCTACCACCTCAGGTTGGATACCAACTACTGCAGGAAACACAACAGAGCGTGGAGAGGACACTGGCAGACCACTGGGTCTGGGTAACGGAAGGGCCTTCAAAACTAAAATCTGAGGTTTAAATTTTTACCTGCTAGAATCTAACCTTGGAGGTAGCCTAAGGTAACATACTCCAATATCCTGTGCTTTACAAAATTCCAAACTGTATATAAAAGCTGTTTAATCTAAACTTTTTTACTTACTGGAGGTCCTGAAGGGAACGGAGGCATCCAACACGGCAAGAAGGGAGGGGGAGGCGGTGGTGGCGGTGGTGGGCCATTGAATCTTAGACCTGGCTATAAAGAGTATTTCAAAGGAAGTTAATATGTTAAAGGAAAATTCCTTCCTTCACTGAAAGGAGGAGTATTAAAAAACAAAGTAATAAAAACAGGAAGTGAAGAGATGGCACAGCAGTCAAAAGCACTTGTATCCACATGCACAAACCTACACACAGATACGCGCACACATACACAGAAGTAACGAAATGGTGGCCTCTACTTTTTTTTTATTTCTTTTCTCTACACATTTAGTAGTAAAATCACAGTAAAGATTTGTAACTGCCTAACAAATAAGAGACAATGCATTTAGCAAGATAATTTAACCTTAAGGTTATAGCCTTCCCCCACTATAACATAACAATTCTGTAGTTATCCTATTACTGGGTCTACACAATGGTTGTTCAGCAGAGAAAAGGTGCTCACCACCAAGTCTGACGGCCTGAGTTTGATACCCCAGGGCCACCTAGAGGAAGAGAATCAACTCCCACAGGTTGTTCTCTAAGCTCCATATGTACACAGTACCCACCCAAATGGGTAAATGTTTAAAAACAAAACAAGTTTTAGAGGTTCTATTACTTATATAAACTAATCTAAAGTACACTGTAAAAAAAATACCAAAAAGACAAGATATACATTAAGAGATTTGATCATTTCAGATCTCAGAAACTCTAACACAGTATAACCTTCAATTAGAAAACTACCTTAGAAAATCCTTTGTTGTTTTTTAAATTTTCTAAAACATAATTTACTCAGCTATGCAGGTGTGCATGAGTGAGCATGTGCTATGGTGCTCGTGTGGAACTTAGAGACAACCTATGCAACTTATTTCTCTCCGGTGAGTTGAGCTCAGGTTAGCAGGCTTGCGGCAGATGTCATCACCCCTGAACTGCCCTCTGTCCCTTGTTTGCATTTTAGGCTCTAGTTTTGCTTTTTCTTTTCTCTTTCTTTCTTTTTCTTTTTTTTTTTTTTAAATCTGCGTCATGGGGGAGGGTTGAAGGGGAGAGGCAGGGAGGGGAGCAGAGAAAAATGTAGAGCTCAATAAAAATCAATTTAAAAAAATTCTGCATCACTATGGAGCCCAGACTAGTTCCTAATTCAGTAGTCTTGTCCTGCAGCCTCTCCAGGGTGAGAGCTGACAGGTGCACCGCTATGCTCGTCTCTCAGAGGAAAGTGTGCGAATCAGCAGTCTACAGCCCCATGGCAGTCTGCAGACTCTTTACTCCACTATTACGTTTCGTTTTGTATAGATTCTGGCCTGAAGAAGTAGAGTTTCATAGGAAAGCTATAAATTACTTAATGGAAGAGTTAGGGTTCCAACACGAATGGTTACCTTTCCTGGTCCCAGTCCTGACTCTGGCATTGGAGGTGGTGGCGGGAGAAACGAGGTCCACGGCGCAGCTTTGGACGTGCTCTGTGGCTTACTTCTGAGAGGTCTGGAGGAGTTCTCACTGTCGTCTGTTGAAGCTGGGCTTTCATTCTTGAAAAGCAAGAAACATTTAGTTATGCAGAGGCAGAGCACTTGCCTAGCATGTGTATGGCCCTGGCACTCTTTCGTAGCTAAAAGACAATGAACAGAGAACAAGGGGGAATGAGAATGTTGTTCAACGCCTTAATGGGTCAAAGTGGGAACTGATTATAAAGCTTTTTCCTTATTCAGTCTCTGTTTCAGGAACGGACATATCCATGACCTTACCTCCTGAGTGCTCTGTCCTGTGTTATTAGCTACTTCACAGGTTGGGGAAAGGAGATCAGACAGGTTTTGCTCCTCTTTGTTTCCATATCCAGTATAAACCACAACACAGGTTTCTCTCTTAAAATCAATGGAAGAAATGGTAGCTGGGTAAACGTAGCCATCTTCTGACCAAATGGCAGAACATTTGTCGCCAACTTTCCACTACAAAAGAAACGAAGATGCAGATGCCCACACATTACTTCTTTTGACGAGAACAAACCATAATCCAGCCTTCCAGCTGTAATTCCAACCCTCTCATCTACTTAATTACGGACACTCCTCAGTCCCCTGCATCTTCTCTTCCCAGTCAGATGAATGGCTGTAATGTACTCTACCACCTAAATTTGTCATGAAGAACAAAACAGATCAAAAGTGTATGACACATGCAACACTCTGGCCAGAAAAAGCAGGAGCTCATCTAACGCCAACACCCTTCCTCTTTGGTAAGAATGAACTGACCAAGCAGGCATCAAAATATTTACTCTAAAAAAAACCAAAACAAATGAACAATGTCACCTCATCTACGGGGCTTTGCACTGACAGTGTGGGTTTGATGCTGGGACACCCACCAAGGCTGGGTGTGTAGAAGGTTCTCTACTACTGGACTATACTCCCACCTCAGACCCTGCTTTTACATTAGCAGACCTAGTTACCCAAAACTATTATGTTTTCCCGTAATAGTTTTGGACTGTTGAACTGTGGGGGGAAGGGGGGATAAAGTTACTGATCAACTACACAGTATGCAAGAAGCTTAGCCGGATAGTGGTGGTGCATGCCTTTAATCCCAGCACTCGGGAGGCAGAGGCAGGTGGATCTCTGTGAGTTTGAGACCAGCCTGGTCTACATTAGCTAGTTCCAGGACAGGCTCCAAAGCCACAGAGAAACCCTGTCTCGAAAAACCAAAAAAAAAAAAAAAAAAGCTATGGGTTTAATACCAAGAACCAAACAAGGAGAAAAATATATAGATGCATACATGTGTATGCGCACGCACGTATATGTGTGTATGTGTGATCTCACCATCTCAATCAACTTAAGAAAACAATACTGCTGACTCTGTTTATAGCTCTCATTCACTCTAAATAGCATCATCAACCCTTTCCCTCAGGTTGAGCAAGACCCTGTTTAAATAAACACACAACCTGTTTCAAGGGAGCTGTGGAATTCTTCTTTTGGTTTTTATTCTTCTTAGTGGGTTTTCTTCTAGCTGTGACTTTTGGCTTATCTGAAGTTTCACAAATGTCACCATTCTTCAGCGCATGCTATGGAAACAGTAACAGAAATAAAAGCACATGTTAGGGAGGGACACGTTAGAAAGTCGCCATTTCCTAACACAACCGTTACCACTCTAGGACGGTCTCAAGATCCCGTCACCTAAGAAACTCTCAAGTTACTCAGGTCCCCACCCCCATACAAAGTATATGAAATGAGAAAACGAAGAAGAGTCATTCAACATTTCATACCTTAAAGGAAGCCACAGCTTTATCATAAGCTTTTATCAATGCTGTATCATCCCAAATGTCAGAATCATCACTCTGAAGTGAAAAAAGAATACAAATAATTTATTGACAGTAAGGTTTAATTAAAAATATATAGTAGGTTCAACGCAATGCCCTTCAAAATCCCAGCAAAATTCTTCAAAGACCTTGAAAGAATGGTACTCAACTTCATATGGAAAAGCAAAAAACCCAGGATAGCCAAAACAATCCTGAACAATAAAAGAACTTCTGGAGGCATCACAATCCCTGACTTCAAACTCTACTACAGAGCTACAGTACTGAAAACAGCCTGGTATTGGCATAAGAACAGACAGGAGAACCAATGGAAGACCCCTATATCAATTCACACATCTTCGAACATCTGATCTTTGATAAAGAAGCAAAAAATATCAAATGGAAAAAAGAAAGCATATTTAACAAGTGGTGCTGGCATAACTGGATATCAACATGTAGAAGAATGAAAATAGACCCAATTCTACACCATGCACAAAACTCAAGTCCAAATGGATCAAAGACCTCAACATAAAGCCAGCCACACTGAACCTTACAAAAGAGAAAGTGGGAAGTACACTTGAACGCATTGGCACAGGGAATCACTTCCTAAGTAGAACCCCAGCAGCACAGACACTGAGAGAAACAATTAATAAATGGGATCTCCTGAAACTGAAAAGCTTCTGTAAAGCAAGGACACCATCAACAAGACAAAACGACAGGCTACAGAATGGGAAAAGATCTTCACTAACCTCACATCAGACAGAGGTCTGATCTCCAAAATATACAAAGAACTCAAGAAATTGGACACCAAAAAAATCACATAATCCAATAAAAAATGGAGTACAGACCTAAACAGAGAACTCTCAACAGAGGAATCTAAAATGGCTGAAAGACACTTAAGGAAATGTTCAACATCCTTAGGCATCAGAGAAATGCAAATCAAAACAACTCTGAGATTCTATCTTACACCTGTAAGAATGGCCAAGATCAAAAACACTGATGACACCTTATGCTGGAGAGGTTGTGGGGAAAAGGGAACACTTCTGCATTGCTGGTGGGAATACAAGCTGGTACAACCCCTTTGGATGTCAGTGTGGTGATTTCTCAGAAAATTAGGAAACAACCTTCCTCAAGACCCAGTAATACCACTTTTGGGTATATATTCAAAGGATGCTCAATCGTGCCACAAGGACATGTGTTCAACTATGTTCATAGCAGCTTTGTTTGTCATAGCCAGAACCTGGAAACAACTTAAATGCCCCTCGACCGAAGAAGGGATAAGGAAAATGTGGTACATTTACACAATGGAGTACTACACAGCAGAAAAAAATTAACGACAGCTTGAATTTTGCAGGAAAATGGATGGAGCTAGAAAACGTTATTTTGAGTGAGGTAACCCAGATACAGCAAGACAATTATCACATGTACTCACTCATAGGTAGTTTTTAAACATAAAGCAAAGAAAGCCAGCCTACAAACCACAATCCCAGAGAATTTAGACAACAATGAGGACACTAAGAGAGACATTTATCTAATCTATATGGGAAGTAGAAAGTAGAAAAAGTCAAGATCTCCTGAGTAAATTGGGAGCATGGGGACCTTAGGGGAGGACTGAAGGGGGGAGAGGAGAGGCAGGGAGGGGAGCAGAGAAAAATGTAGAGCTCAATAAATATCAATAAAAAAATTAAAATATATATAGTAGGAAGTACTGGGGTGTGTAGTTCAAGGCCCCCAGTTCAACCCCCAGCACTACTTGTAATAGCATATGCCTATAATCCAAACATTCAAAAAGTAGAGGCAGAAGGATTGCCAAAGCAAGCTGAAGACTAGCCTGGGCTACACAGTGGATTTCCAAGCAGCCTAGCCTACCACATAAGACCCAGTCTCAAAAATCCCAAAAGATGTTACCGGGCGGTGGTGGTGCACGCCTTTAATCTCAGCACTCGGATCTCTGTGAGTTCAAGAGTTAGTTCCAGGACAGGCTCCAAAACTACAGAAAAACCCTGTCTTGAAAACCAAAGAGAGAGAGAGAACGAGAACGAACCAGCCCACCCGGGTGTACACGGAGGCCAAAAGTCAAAGTTTCATTTAGGATATGAACTGCTGGTCTGTCCCCAAGAGAAAGGAATGCAGCACTTCCGAATGCTACCTTGAATTCTCTTCCCCCACCCTACCCTGCAGACAGAAGTCACACTCAGCATATGAAGACTGAGCTCCTAATATTTTAAACTTTTTTAGATGGAGCGTGTTCTATTTCCCAGGCTAGCCTCAACCTCACAATCCTGCCTCGGCCTCTCAAGTAGCTGGGACTGGTCACGGGAACGGTCTATCAACCTGGCTCTGATTTAACTGTTTATTTTACTCTCACAGCGTCCCGCTGTAGTTTAAGCTGGCCTCGAGTTCACTCTGTAACTAAGGATGATCCTGAACTCCTGACCCTGCTGCCTCCATCTCCCAAGGGCTTGTGACTGTAAGCATGCACCACGAAGCCTGGCTCTGATCTTCCGTCTCACCCACTTGAAACACTAGAAGCCTTTCTCGTCTTCCCCGCCCCAATGCATTGCAGTAAGTAGCAACTTTTCATCTACGCAGGGCACTTCAGTTACCCTTCTCTCTCAAATTTTCTTATCAACAGTTACCTGAGAAACTAGGTCCTTCTAGTGACAAGACTGTATCTAGTCTAAACTCACGCAACCATCCGGATGGTGACCTAAATTTGGAACATTTCAATGACTCCTAACTGGTTTCATTGCTTCCGCCAGCCTGCCCCTGTTCCCGCACATCCCTCACAGGCTCCCAGGACCAAAGCGTGGCTCAGAGCCACTCAGGCGCCCGAGCCGCACCAGGAGCCTCCTGCGGAGGGAGCAGCAGCAAGGGGCCCGAGAGCGCACCGACTCGGTCCCGGCCGGCACTCAGAGCTCGTTCGCCGCTAGCGCCGGGATGCGCAGCCACCCGCGACCTCACCTGGCCGGTGCCACGCCGGAAGAGCACCGAGTCTTCCTGTTCCGAGACCGCACCGCCGCTGCCCATCGCCATGGCGAGCTACCACGGACACTGCCGGCTCGCCCAGTGACGACTTCCGTCGCAAGGGGCTTCTGGGACCGGAAGTGCACGGTGGCCCGGAGGCAGCGAGAGATGCTCCGCACGTTTTAGGCAAATGGCTAATGCGCTCTCCACTTACCTCTGTCACGACTCTCTCCTCTTTCTCCCTTTCGCTTTCTTCTAGCTCTTTCTCTTCCTTTCCCCCTCTTCTTCCAACTTATTTTTTTCCTCCACTCCTCCTCCTTCTTTTTCGTTTTTCCAAGTCAGAGTCCCACACGTAGCTCAGTCTCGCCATATAGCCCATGCTGAGCCGCCCGGTGGTGGCTCACGCCGTTAATCTCAGCCCTTGAGAGGCAGAAGCAGGTGGATATCTGTGAGTTCGAGGCCAGCCTGGTTTACAGAGTTCCAGGAAAGGCTCTAAAGCTACACAGGAAACCCTGTCTCGAAAAACCAAAATAAATGAATGAATAAATATAGCCTACCTCAGCTTCCCGAGTTTGTGGGTTACAGGTTCTAACAAATTTGTTTTCCTTTTTAAACAATAGTATTAGTATTTAGTATTAGCAATGGCACGTAACCCGATAGAGCTGCACAATAAAAGCATTGTTAGGTTCCAAGAGAAGCCCCCAAGAAAAGACCAAGAATCACGTATGTAATAAACAAGAGCGCTTTATTAATTCCAACGTTGAGGTGGCTCATGGCGACACCCCCCCCGCCACTCCCTCACCCCCCCCACTCCCGCCAAGAAGGTCGCAAGCTCCTTTTAACCATCAATTGGCTGGAGAGGAGGCTTTGGTTCCCCTGTAATAGGAGTTGGGATCCTTATATCATAAGGACTTGAAAATATCATAGCCAAAAGGTAGAAATTTTATAAGACTAAAAACATGTTAAAGCAAGAGTAATATAATACTAGCAATGGCTCCAGAAAGGGCCAGAGTCAGAAAATCCATCTCCATGCTTGTCCCAGGAGAGCCATCTTCGTGCAGTTTGTTCTTTGGTAGCAGCGCCAAATGAGGAAGTGGCAGACATGGAGAGCAGTTGAACTTTCACACTTTCACGGTGGGATTGTGAAATGTCCTGGTTATTGAGACCAAACTAAAACAAAAAAGTACAACACAAAAGTTGGGGGTGGGCTGTCAAATGGCTTAGCTGATAAAGGCGCTTGCCACTGAGCTGAGTAATTAAATTCCCTTAGAGCTCCGTGGTGGACAGTGAGAAATGGCTCCCTAAATTATTCTCTCATCTCTACATGCCTTTGTACCACACATATACATACTAAACAGATACTTAAAATGTAAGAACATTTATAATAGACAAAAACTTAAAGATCTACTTTAGGCTAGCATTGTGGCCGATATTGGATGTCCTTCTGTTATATGTGTTACTTTTATTGGTTGATGAATAGTTTTTTGAACAATGGACAGGCAGATTAAAGCTAGACAGGAAATCCAAAGAGACAGAGAGAAGGAAAACCGAGTCAGGGAGATACCATGTTGCTGCCAGAAAAACAAGCTGTGAAGTAAAGTATAAACTAATAGAAATGGGTTAATTGGTAGTTAGAGCTAACAGGTAGGAAGCCTAAGCCATTGGCCAAACAATTGTAACTGATACTAAGCCTCTGAGTGGTTACTCGGAAACAGGTGGGCAGAGAGAAACGGGTCCAGTGGGAGACGGGTGAGATGGAGAAAGTCTCCATTCTATACATACAATTACTAAATAAATATTTAAACATTTAAGAAAATTCGTAACAGACCAAAACTTCAAGATCTATGTTAGGCTAACATTGTGGCCACATTTACAATCCCAGAACTCAGAAGGCCAAGGCAGGAGGGCTGCTATGTATTTAAGACTAGCCTAGGCTACAGAATGAAATTGTTTCAGAAAATAAAACAAAATCAAACTACTTATCAAAGGGTATAACCAAGATTCTAGATTTATGGGCCTGGAGAGATGCCTCAGCAGTGAAGAGCAATGGCTGTTCTTCCAGAGGACCCTGGTTCAATTCCCAATACCCACATGGCTGCTCATAGCTATCTCTAACTCCAGTTCCAGGGTACCTGACATCCTCATGCAGGAAAAACATCAATACACATAAATAAAAAATAATAAAAGTATAGTGAATATTGAAAAAATATTCTCGATTTATATAAAAGATCCTACTCCTGAATCACATGACCCATTGTTACTTGCCTCTGAAGTATCTCCCAGAGCTCATAGTTTGAATGCTTATTCCCCAGCTGGTGGTCCTATTTGGGGAGGCTATGGAACCTTAAGGAGATGAGGCCTAGTGGAGGGACGAGGTCATTAAGGACAGGACTTTGAATGTTAGCCAGGTTCCTGTCCAGACGTGGACTCCAGCCTCTGCTGTGTGCTCCTCCTACCATGAGCTGAGCTGCTCTGCTCTGCTCTCCTTTCTATGAAGGAGAGAAATCCTGGGACCTGTTACTGCCTCAACTTCCCCTTGTCAGGTACTGTGGTCCTAGCAATGCAAGTGTAACTAATACATTGCCTGTTTAATAAATTATATAAATGTTCTCTATTGATAAAAGTAATATTCACCAATACATTACATGCATGGTCAGTGCTTTATTCTTTGAGAATGGTCTTAAAACATTAAGTAAGGGTGAAAAGTAAAGTTTAAAATAGACAGTTTTATAAGGATAAGTTACAACACAGGTAATGATTAGTCACTCTGAGGAATTTTGATCTTAGAGCTTATGATGCACCCCACTGGCAATAGCACCCAGGTTTTCCAAAAAGCCAGTCATCATTTTTCTCTTGTCTGCATAGACTTCTTCTCATTGGCTATCTTCTGCTTTTGTTGCATGATCTCAGAGTCCCTGGAACAGAGAAAAGAGTGTTACGTTTTCACAGGAAAACTGTTCTCATGCTACCATTGCTTCTATACATAACCTTTTTAGTACGTTAAAAGACAACGTAAGCCGGGCAGTGGTGGCACACATGTTTAATTCCAGCACTCGGGAGGCAGAGACAGGCAGATCTTTGTGAGTTCGAGGCCAGCTCTGGTCTATAAGAGCTAGTTACAAGACAGGCTCCAAAGCTACAGAGAAACCCTGACTCAAAAAAATCAAAAAAAAAAAAAAAGACAACGTAAAAGATGACAAAACAGTCATATTTTTCCTACTTTCATGGATATAGAAAAATAGAAAAGCAAAGCATGGAAAGGCAGTTGAACACCATGTTACTGTTATCATGGCCTTAGGCATTAAGTATCTCAAAACTCATTTCAATGGGCAGAAAAGAGAGTGAGGGGACAGAGTCTCACTGTGTAGCCATAGCTGTCCTTGAATTCACGGTGTAGACCAGACTGGCCTCAAACTCACGGAAATCTACCTCCCACTGCCTCAGCGCATTTAGGCAGTCTCCTATATACCCTAACAGACACCTAGGACTCCAGTATAAATGTTATAATTCTTTGCTGTTTTTTGTTTTTGTTTTATTTTGTTTGTTTTGAGACAGGGTCTCATATAGCCCAGGGATGGCCTTCAAACTGATACATAGCCAAAAAAGACTTTCAACTCTTGATCCTCTTGCCCTCACTTCTTGAGTGTTGGAATTATAACAATCCAGCTTTTTAAAGCCCCAAATCAAATAATCAACACTTAATATTGGATTATGAAAAGAAATACTTAGTATTAGAAGAACTTTCTTAACCTTTGTATCTTTCTGGTTGAATCTTCGTGTCATGTAACTATGAACTACAGCCAAACTACCTTAGCTAGGTGATCTATGAGTTAGTGGGGCCCATACTTACACATATATTTTCAAATGCCGTTTTTTGTTTGTTTTTTGTTTTTGTTTTTCGAGACAGGGTTTCTCTGTGGCTTTGGTGCCTGTCCTGGAACTCGCTCTGTAGACCAGGCTGGTCTCGAGCTCACAGAGATCCGCCTGCCTCTGCCTCCCGAGTGTGGCGTGTGCCACCACTCCCTGGCTCAAATGCCGTTTTTTATATTTAGTGGTTGCTGAATGTGGTGGTTCACTCCCAAAACCCAAGTTCTTGGGAGGTGGAAGCAGGAGATCAAAAATTTAAGGTCTGATTCCACTACATAGAAACTTCTAGGCTACCCTGGGACAGATGAGTGCTT
Organism: Ondatra zibethicus; assembly: GCA_004026605.1. Taxonomy (NCBI): domain Eukaryota; kingdom Metazoa; phylum Chordata; class Mammalia; order Rodentia; family Cricetidae; genus Ondatra; species Ondatra zibethicus. The sequence continues at coordinate 24,774 of PVIU01005774.1, forward strand.
ATACATCGTCTTCCTTTTAAAAAGAATCCCACAAAACAGAATAAATATTTAGTGACATCAAATCCAGGGCCTCATTCACAGGTGAAGGACTCCATATTTTAAAATACACTCATAGCTACATATTCAATATCCTCTTCTGGGTATGGTGGCTCACATCAGTAATTCCAAGACATGGGAGGCTAAGATTACTACCAGTTCTCGGCCAGTCTAAGTTATATATTGATTTCCAATCAAGTCTGAGATACAGTGTGAAGCCCTGTCTCAAAAAGAAAAAGAAATCAAGTCAAACAAAGTCACCTTCTCTGAGCAAAGCCCTACTGGTTTTTGTTTTTTGCTTAAGTCCAACAACTTCAGTAATTATCCCCATGTTTCATATTAAAAAACAGAAAGGGACAACATGATTCAGCAATTAAAATCACTTGCTGCTCTTGCAGAGAACACGAGTTCAGTTTCCAGAACCTATATGGTAGCTTACAGCTGTCTATAACCTCAGTTCCAGGGGACTCAGCAGGCAGGTGGTGTGCAGGCAAAGCACTCCTATACCCAAAATAAATCATTTTTAAAATCTATATAAAAATAGGCACAAGACTAAATAATTTGCCTCAAATCACACAAATACCAAGGTCTGGCTAATTTCAAAATCTTTCCTATGTTGTTAACACTTAAATTCAGAATTAGATTTTAATTCAGTATTGGCTAATTCTGTAGGAGGACACTTCTATAAGTACAATAGAAAAAAAGGAAAAACTACAGAGAAATGAATTAATTGGAATTCACTAAGTGGAATTAAGAACAAGTAGAGTTATTTTTATGCTTCAACTCAAGCTCTGGTATTTGCTATATAACCTTAGTAATATCACTCAAGTTCAGAGCCACAAGCCAGATGTGGTAGCTAATGCCTGGCAGCCAGAATTGGCAAAGCTGAGGCAGAAGAATTCCAAGTTCAAGTGTGTGCTATAATAACACTTTGGGCCTCAAATAAAACAAAACCATAACTTCACTCTTCTATTCTTCACCCTGGTGTGAACACCACTTTCAGGGTCATAATGGGTAGAGGTATGTCACATATAGTACATTTGAAGGGAGTGAGTATTAGCTAAACACTGCTATTTCTGGGACAGGCTAGAATAGAGTCTCCAATAAAAAGGATATTTCAGGGTCACTGATCTATACTCATTTTACTTCAAGGTGAGATAACAGAAACCTAAGGCAGTTTATTGCTCTATCAGTCACTGTCACTGGGGCTGTGGGGATGTCTCTACAGTTCCTCCTGCCCAGGCAGGAGAATCCACAGATTTCATGTAAAAAGCAGGGCCTGGTGGGGCCGGAGGGGCAGGGCTTAGACAGGCACATGTCTCAGGTTCATCTGTCAGCCTAGTCAAACGGGTGAGCTTCATATTTAGTGAGAGACCCTGTCGGAAATAAAAGGTGGAGAGTGATGGAGGAAACATACTTGTATCAACCTCTGGCCTCTGCATTCACACACATATACCCTTATAGGTACTTGAAGCATGTACACACATAAACACACAATAACTATCATGAAACAAGAGATACTTAAGGTGTGGGGGTCGCTGTGACCACTAAGGCCAGCAGAGAGTAATGATCACATGATAAGAAGGCTGTTCAGCTCAAGAGAATTCAGTAGCTGGTGTTGGTTCAAACTTTGAGAGTCTAAAACTGGTTACTTTATTTTAGGCATATTTAAGCACAACAAAATTTGGAAAAAGTTTCCTGGTGATAATTGGTTCAATCTTATGTGCACAACAAAGTTTAAGACATAACTACATCACCAGGCGGTGGTGGCACATGCCTTTAATCCCAGCACTTGGGAGGCAGAGGCAGGCAGATCTCTGTGAGTTCGATACCAGCCTGGTCTACAAGAGCTAGTTCCAGGATAGGCTCCAAAGCCACAGAGAAACCCTGTCTTGAAAAACCAAAAAAAAATAGTAATAAATAAAGACATAATTACATCAGAACTCTTAGTGATGTGCAAGTGACATTTTCTATAAGATAGGTTCCATAGCTTAACCAAGGAAATAGGCTCAAGAGAAGCTCACAGTAAAGATCTAGGGAAGGCTAGAGCTACAGATTGACCGAGACAAACATGCTCAAGATAAAGGTCTGCAAGAGCCACTGTGTCCTGGCCACACAGACAGCACAAAGGTCACCAGGCTATTTTCTGTTCCTAGCCTTCTGGGTGGAACACAGGTTATGCATCTCTCCTTTGAAGAGACAGCTCTGTGTGTTTAACATTCCTGGTTTCCCTAGCGCTTATCTGTGAGCCTCTTACATTAAGGGATTTGATCTCATTGACTAAGAAGTCTCAACCATGGTTTAACTATGGCAGGTATAATAAAACTTGTTTAGTGCGCTTTGTGGGGGAGGAGAGGCAGAGGAGGGATCAAATTTGGAGCCTCGTATATGTTAGACAAAGGCTCTACCAGATGGTGAGTTTCATCTTCAGCCCTAACATGCTCCCATTCCATAACCACAGAGGGTCTCACCAGATGGGCTGGCCTCAAACTTGATACAAACTGAGGATGATCTGAGCTTCTGCTTTTTCTGCTTCCGCCTTTTTTTTTTTTTTTTGTTCGTTTGTTTTGTTTTGTTTTTCGAGACAGGGTTTCTCTGAAGCTTTTTGGAGCCTTTCCTGGAACTAGCTCTTGTAGACCAGGCTGGCCTCGAACTCACAGAGATCCACCTGCCTCTGCCTCCCGAATGCTGGTATTAAAGGTGTGCGCCACCAATGCCTGGCTCACTTCTGGTTTTTTTCAGTGCTGGGATTGAACTCTGGGAATTGTGTTATTTCTAATGCCCAGTCTCATCTCATCACAATTAAATTTTTTTTGTTTGGTTTTTTCGAGACAGTGCTATGACTAACTTGGATTGAGTAATAAGCCACACTTAAGCACACCTAACCTCCAACTTCCTTATGAACAATGAAATCTCACTTTAGAATATGGAGTGTACGTAGCTCAGTGATAGAGTTAAGTGAAAAAGATGCTAAATGAAATCCCCAGCACAGGGAGTAAACCCAAGACTTCAGGCATGTGAGACTAAGATCTTTCTCCAGCCAAGATCCTTGTCCCCATGGTGCCTGCCAGGAGGATGCGATCCGTGTGCTCCAGTTCCCAGTTTTTCTTATCCTTACGATGACAGAACTTATAACTTGAGTCTCTTGTTATGTACGCGTATTCTGGGGATTGAACCTGCAGCTCAAGTATCCAAAGCATGTGATGTAACACTGAACCATGCTCCCAGGTCCTCCACTCCTCTTTGAACATGGTAATCTAAAATCTCATTAAAGATTTTTCTTGGGCCAACAAGACACTCACACACAATAAATGTAAAAGAAAAATTTATTGTCTCTTGAGGCCTCAAGTTCCTAATTCTCTTGCATCAGCTTCCTGAGTTCTAGGATTAGAACTGAGCGACACTATGCCCTGGGCAGTAGCTTGTGGGGCAGCTATGTGTTACCTGTCATCCCCGGTCATCTCAAGTGCTAGGGATGGAACAGCTGTACAGATGTTAGGCAAGTGTTCCTACTGCTGAGCTATACCCTCAGTGCCTACCTCCCACTTTTTTTTTTTTTTTTTTGAAACATGGTCCATTGGTCTCTGTAGCCTATGCTGGCCTCTGGGTAGCATAAGGTGTTTTTTTTTTTTTTTCTTTTGGTTTTTCAAAACAGGGTTTCTCTGTGTGACACTGGCTGTCCTGGAACTGTGTTTGTAAACCAGGCTGGCTTCAAACTCACAGAGAATCGCCTGCCTCTGCCTCCCTAGTGCTGTGATTAAAGGCCACTGCCACCACTGCCTGGTAAGGTCTTACTTATATCAATCCTGTGTCTGTGTGTTCACCCCAACCCCAATAGACCTCCACAAGCCTGTGCTTTGTGGTATTTTCAGAAAACTGATCTCTATAGCTGAGCCACTTGTTATTCTGACTCCTTGCTGTAAGCTGTCTGCTTTGGAGACACTGTATCCTGTTCATCTAACAGTACTTACATATGGAGGATGTTTGCTGTTTTCGCTAATAAAGTCCTTACAGTTTATAGGAGCTACAGGGGAGTCTTTGCAAACAGTTGACAGCTTCAGAGCTTGAAATTCCTCATTTCAAGGCTGGGACAATGACGCCAGTGCATGGTTTTAGTAGACTTAGGGCTACCCAGATCCACAGTGTTAACCCTTAGTGTAGGCGAGGCCCAGTTCCAGCAAGAGTTTAAGAATGTTCTAGAAACACGGCAGTCAAACTACCACTGACTTGAAAGTTCTCTCAGAACCACTCACCTTTGCTTTCTCTGGGAGGCAGTCAAGCTATCCTCTTTTCTTTTTCCTTTGCTAATCTCCTGGGTTTTTTTCATATTTTTCTGGCGGGCAATTTCTCTTTGATTTCCACCTACAATGATAAAAAGTCATGTTCTTTTCCCACCCTCAAAATTATTAGTAACTAAATTAAAGGGTCTTTATTTATGAGCCTTAAAGTTTTATTTATTTTTATTACTAAGAAAGCAGAGTATCGCACTGACAACGAGGACGCTGAAGTGGGAACACTCAAGAACTAAGGTATATTATCGCACCAATATAGGTGTCCACTAGCAGCCTTTAATCCCAGCACGTGGGAGGCAGAGGCAAGTGAATCTCTGAGTTCAAGGCCAGCCTGGTCCACAGAGTGAGTTTCAGGACGGCCAGGGCTACACAGAGAAACCTTGTCTCGAAAAACCCAAATAAAATAAAAATAATAAACAACTTCTAAAAATAAAAATAGCCATTCCAGTGGTTGTGTACCCACGCCAGACACAACATAAGTTCTGCCTTTGTTGGGTACGTGTGAAGAGGGATATGGACCGCGTCGTTCGCCCCAGATCGGATGAGCCCATTGCAGCTCGCCCGTCCCCGCCAGCAGAGGCTGAGTTCAAGGACCGTCGTCTTCGAGGACCAAACAAAAGAGCTGGAGGGCGCCCGGGCTCCGTCGCAGTCTTTCTGACCTCAGGAGCCCCCTATAGCTCGGGAACCTGGTCCCGCCGGCGCCCGCACGCGCTCTCGGGGGTGCGGTCCTCACGCACACCCACACCTGGGGGGCGGGCACCTGTCCTCCCTGCGCGCGCGCGCGCGTGTGAGTGTGTTTAAGTGTGCGTGTGTGTCCCGCCCCCTCCCCCCCGCTGGGCGCCGTCCCCGCCCCCCATCGCCCCCAAACCCGGTGTCCCTCAAACGGCCCGCACACTCACGGGCCATGCCGACCACCGGCCCGAGCCTGGAAGACAGCGACTCGGAGAAACAGTGGCTGGCACGCTCGGCAGCCGTCGCCGCCCGGCGCTGAGGAAGCTGAGCCCCGCGCGGGCCCTCGGTGCGGCCTCGCTCAGTCAGCCAGCCGCCCCGCCCACCGACCCACAACAGCGGCGGCGTGGCCCGAGAGCCACTGCGCGTGCGCGCCCGGGACCGCTCGCTCCCCCCCCACCCCGCGACCACGCCCCGCCGGTTCGAGCGCGGGGTGGTGGGGGGCAAGGGAGTGTGGAGTCCGGGGTCAGAGCGGCGTCCCGTGCGCGCTTGCTTCCTCACGCCGAGCCACGCGAGTTTTAATAAGCCGAAAACACTATGCGCCAACTTTCTCATAAAGAACTCCAGCTTTTCTTTGTCCGCCCCCCGCAGGCGAAAAGATGCTGAACCCTCATTTTCTAGGGGCCAACCTGAAGAAGGGAGGCTTTATCATCCTCACCGGGCAGAAACGACCTGACAAGGAGGACAGAAGAGGGGTATCTCACGCGGGCTCTAAAGCCTGTAGAGTCGCTTTTATCCCGGTGCCCTAGTCCCGATGGGCAGAACTTTAGGAGTTTTAAGTCCAGGCTTTCTGGTTGGGTGGGATCCAAAATACGAGGGAACAACTTCACAAGCTACATAAGAGCTGAAAAGAGTCACTGAAAATACACAGGGTTGGGGGTGTGGCTTGCCTAGCATGAGTGACACTCTGCGTTCCATCCCCTAGGTTCCATTCCTTGAGCAGAAACTTATTTTCTTACCTGTTCATTTTTACAAACTGAGATGGTCTAGACGCCTGACATTTGCCTGGGCATTTAAAGGGGTTGTATTGTGAAATATTTTAAATATATGCAAAGATATAGATGATGCTATGGTCTCGGCAACACACATATCACTTAACTTTTACAATTATTAGCACATAGAGTCAACCAGTTTAGAGAAAATGGAACAAAGTGTCAAGAGATGGAATGATTGAATTGAAAGCGCAGCCATGGAAGAAGAGGAGGAGGAGGAAAGAAGGGAGGGAGGGAGGGTGGAAGGAAGGAAAGAAGGAAGAAGGAAGGAAGGAAGGATGGAAGGGAAAAAAAGCAACCTAATTTTCCCAATTAGTCTTGTCAACTAGGGTCCATTATTTCATTGTATAAGTCTCCTTTACCTATAAATTGGGGAGGCAGTTTTCCTTTCTTTGCTTGGATTAATATGAATCTGGTAAAATGACAATGATATGAATTCTCCCAGAACCCATGTTAAAATGACCTCAGCTCTGGGTGGGGGGGGGATGTCAGGTGGGTCCCTGGGCCTCCCTCGGTGGCCTAGGTGAGTTCCAGGCCAGTGAGAGATCCTGTCTAAAAAATCAAGGCCAGCTCCTGAAGATGGCACCTAAGGTTGTCCTTTGACCTCCATGTGCACTGTGCACACATGAAGATACACGTGCATATACATGTGCAAAGAGAGAAATACTTGGTCAAGTGCTGTATGTAGTCACTGTGTGCTTTGAAAGAAAATGTCCCTTTAGGGAGTGGCACTATTGGGAGGTGTGACCTTGTTGGAGGAAGTGTGGTCTTGTTGGAGGAAGTGTGTCACTGTGAGGTTGGGCTTTGAGGTCTCCTGTGCTCAAGCTATGCCCAGTGTTGCAGTTCACTTCCTATTGCGTTTGGATTCTCAGCTCCTTCCCTAGCACCATGTCTGCCTGCACACTGCCATTTCCCGCCATGATGATGATGGACTAAACCTCTGAACTGTAAGGCACCCAATTAAATGTTTTCCTTTCTAAGAGTTGCCGTGGTCGTGGTGCGCGTTCATGACAATAGACACCTAACTAAGACAGCAGCACTCAGTATGTTACCTAGTATGTATTGTGCTTTTAACCCCAGAGAACCTTGCACACTTCTTGCTCTTCTCACATCATACACAATCCTGTTCAGAACTGCTCAGATCACATGTGTGCTTCTACCCAGTGAACCCTTCCTGAGTACCCAAGGAGGAGAAAAGACTCTGGCCCAGCTGTATATAGAGACAAGAGATGATCTGTGGACCAGGAATATAGTTGAGTGGCAGACACTTGTTTAGAGTATGCAAAGCCCTGGATTTGAATCCCCACAACTAAATATTCATAGTAAGAGGGCAGGAGGAGGAGGAAGCCAGAGTGGTGGCGTGGCTGTACTCCTGAAGGACTGCATGTTTGAGGCTAACTTGAGCTGCACAGTGGGAAGTGTCTCTCTTGCTTAAAAAACAGGAAGCTGCCGCACGGTGGTGGTGCACAACTTTAATCTCAACACCTGTGAGGCAGACAGGTGGATCTCTGTGAATTTGAAGCCAGCCTGGTCTACAAAGCAAGTTCCAGGACAGTCAATGTTATTACAAAGAGAAATCCTGTCTTGAAAAACCACATACTTACAAAATATATACAGTTAGTTTGGGGTTTTAAGTGCATTTGCTCTTGTCCACACACAAGAAGCTCATACAGCTACCTCCTGAGCTTCAGGCTAGCCCAGCCTGGCTTAGGAACCATAGCTTAGTATATATATGTATATATATATTATATATATATAAATTTATCTTTACATGTATGGATTCTTTGAATGAATATGTGCCTGAAATTATTTTTTTTGAGTTGTGAGATTACAAGAATATTCTTTTTTTCTTTCTTTTTTTTTTTTTTTTGGTTTTTCGAGACAGGGTTTCTCTGTAGCTTTGGAGCCTGTCCTGGAACTAGCTCTTGTAGACTAGGCTGGCCTCAAACTCACAGAGATCTGCCTGCCTCTGCCTCCCGAGTGCTGGGATTAAAGGCGTGCGCCACCACCGCCTGGCCAAGAATATTCCCTATACACGCAGAATACATTGAGAGTTTCTTTCAGAGGGCTGGGAGCATGCCTTTAGTTTTAGCACTCCAGAAGCAGATACAGGCAGGTCTCAGTCTTGATGAATTTGAGTTCAAGGGCAGCCTGCTTTACATTCCAAGCATAGTTCTAGGACAGCCAAGGCTACACAGTGAGATCCCAACTCTGTTTCAGAGAGAAATAGGGGGAGAACATTAGAGAAAACTAGAACATTATTTATTTTGTGTGCACACACATGAGAGAGAGAGAGAGAGAGAGAGAGAGAGAGAGAGAGAGAGAGAGAGAGAGCGCCCTCAGAAGCCAAAAGAGGATGTTGGCGCCTTTGGAGCTGGACTTACATCTGTGAACTCCCCGACATGGATGCTGGGATGCAAACTGTGTGTCCTCATGATGGAGCAGCAAGTGCTTAACTGTGGAACCATCTCTCCTGTCTCCGAATTGTAGAATTTAAAAATTACTTCACAACTTGTGTACCGTCTTGTGATATATTTAATAATAAAAATTAATTTCTGTGGGGGAGCTGGAGAGATGACTCAGCAGCAAGAGCAATTGTCAGGACCCACAGAGTGGCTCACAACGATCCATACTTCAGTACCAGGGAATCTGATGCTCTCTTCTCACCTCCCAAGGCACCAGGCACACATGTATACATGCAAGTGAACTCACTCATACATAGAAAATAAAAATAAATACATCTGTTAAAACCAGAAAGAAAAAGATCGTCATACAATAAATTTTTGTTTTATGCCCTTGCTAGTAGGGAATTAAATCTAAATCATTTTGGTTTCCTATCTACAAACTTGTGACAACATCTTGGTTTCTTTTTCTTTCTTTTTTTCTTTTTGAGACAGGGTTTCTCTGTAGTTTTGGGGCCTGTCTTGGAACTCGCTCTGTAAAGGCTCGCCTCGAACTTACAGAGATCCTCCTCCCTCAACATCTTGGTTTCTTGGGTGGAACACAGGGCTTATGGAAAGATCTTGTGAAAGAACTTGCTGTGGAAAGTTGTATGTATGTCCCAGCGGGGACTACATGATTACTTTGGCATGGTATTCTTTCACATGTGTTTATTTACTAATGGAATCATGATGTGCACCTTAGCTGGCCTGGAACAGTCTGTTCTCAAACTCATGCAATTCCCCTGTCTCTGCCTCGTGAGTAATGGGATTACATGCATGCACCATCACTCCTAGCATTTTGAAAATTCTTGGACCATCTTCATATATTTTAGTACTGCTGCCTGATCCCAAGACCTTGCAAATGCTCAATACTGAACTGCACTCCAGCCTTCAGGTTTCCTATCCTTCTGAGATCTCTCTCTCTCTCTCTGGTGTGTGTGTGTGTGTGAAAAAGAGAGGGGGGTTTCATGTAGCAAAGGCTGTCTCAGAACTTGATGTACAGCTGAGGATGACCTTGAATTTATGAACCTTCTACCTCTGTTTCTCAATTATTAGGGTCAAGGCACTTTCAACCACATCCAGATAGGATATTCTTACAATAGCTTCCTTTAAAAAAGATACAGCTTTATGCTTTTCTGTGTCATGGGTTTATGTCTCAGGTTCAATCAGTATTGTCTTCAGTTCTACAGAGTAAATCTTAGGGCTGCCTATTTTTTCCTCCCATCATAAAGGCTTTACTGCCAGTACACCAGGACTCTTATTGTATCACGCTTGAAGTCTCTTTCATTACATTTAATTTTTAAAAAAAGATTATTTATTAGATATACAGTATTCTACCAGCATGTATGCCTGCAGGCTAGAAGAGGGCACCAGATCTCATTATGGATGGTTGTGAGACACCACATGGTTGCTGTGAATTGAACTCAGGACCTCTGGAAAAGCAGGCAGTTCTCTTAACCTCTGAGCCATCTCTCCAGCCTATATTTAATATTCTTAAATATCTTGTTCATTTGTTTTGTATTTTCCCTCTATAAAACAGAATGTCTTATTTATTTATTTATTGTTCTATTACTATCTCTGGAAGCAGATTAAGAATACTGACATTAATGTGTAAAGTTAGAGGATAATAATTTTTGACAGGCAATATGCTCACATTAAAGTGTACAAAAGCAGGTTTAGTGAGTGTCTTCCTATGAAGTGTTTCATAGCTTCTCTTTCAATAGGTAACCATTTACAATTTCTTCACACAAGAATTGTTTTACTCAGGGCTGGAGAGATGGCTCAGAGGTTAAGAGCATTGCCTGCTCTTCCAAAGGTCCTGAGTTCAATTCTCAGCAACCACATGGTGGCTCACAACCATCTGTAATGGGGTCTGGTGCCCTCTTCTGGCCTGCTGGCATACACACAGACAGAATATTGTATACATAATAAATAAATATTTTTTAAAAAAGAATTGTTTTACTCAATTTAAAATTTCTCAATTTTTTCCAATTTTTTTCAGTTGTGTCATTGTTCTGAGATTTCCTTTGTATTTTGTTGTTAAACTGTTGTACGCCAGTGTCATTTGGGAGGAAAGAATCTCATCTGAGGAACTGTCCTCATCAGATTGACCTGTAGATAAGCCTTTGTGGCATTTTTTTAATTAGCAATTGGTGTGTTGGGGTCCAGCTCACTGTGGGCAGATGGTCCTTGGCTGTATAAGAAAGCAGGCTGAGGAAGCTATGAGGTTGCTTTTGGTCACAACAGTAGAAACCTGACAAGAACAATCATTAAGACATTCATTTGTGGAAACAAGCTCCACCAGGAGCAGAAGCCAGGAGCAAATTCAGCCCTGGGAGCCAACCCAGTCCTGGGACACTGATTGAGCCAAAGACCTGACTCAGAGCCTGCAACCTCCACCAGAACCAGAGTGGGACTGAAACAGTTACCTAAGACACAGAGAGAACAAGCTCCACCAGCAGAAGAAGCCAGGAGCAAACCCAGTCCTGGGACATGAGCAGATCAGGATTGACCCAGCGACTAGATGTAGTCAGCAATTGCCATCAGAACAGGTCTATCTCCAAGCCAGGGACTTCTGCAAGAGGAGATCCAGACCAAGGTTTACAGAAACAGATCAAAGCCAGCAGCCTAGGCCAAAGTAGGCCTGAGACAGCAAACTCCAAGGGAGCAGACCGAAGCACAGGAGCACTGAGCTACCTCCAGGAACAGGAATAACCAACAGGGTAACTAGAACTGTGACACTGAATGTACCATGAAGAAATCCATCTTAGCTTTGGATTCACTGGCACCTAGAAGATTATTCAACAGAATATCAGACAGCCCCAACCACACCTATTAGAGGAAAAGATGAGTAGAAAAGGTAAGATCACAAGCTACACCACAAAGAGCAACACAACATCAGTGAAACCTAAAGACCCTACAAAAGACCTGAAAAAACAAATATGGATGAACCAGAAGAAAATTATGTAAAAAATAACCTCAAGAGAATGTTTGAAATTCTTAAAAGATGAAATGAGAAATTACCTTAAAGAAATGGAGGAAAAAACAAACAAAAAATTGGAAGATATCAGCAAATCACTTAATGAAAAACCAAGAAACTCACCAAATCCAGCTGGACCAGGACTGAATGAGCATATGATCAAACTAGAATCTCTGAATGTGGCTGCCAATGGGGGCTGACTGAGAAGCCAATGATAATGGCACTGGGACCTATCTCTTCTGCATGTATTGGCTTTTTGGAAACCTAGTCTATGTGGATGCACACCTTCCTAGGCCAGAATGGAGGGGGGAGAGCCTTGGGCTTCCCACAGGGCAGGGTACCCTGCCACCTCTTAAGGAAGCAGGGGGAGGGAGGAGGGGTAGAGGGGGAGCAGGAGGGGACTTGGAGAAGGGGTGGAAGTGTAAATTTTTGAATGAAAAATAAAAGAATATGAAAAAAATAAAACCAAGAAAAAGAACTAAAATATATAAAAGAAACTATTCAGGATGTGAAAACTGAGATAGAAAAAATAAAGAAAACACAAGCCGAAGGAATTACAGAAACAGAAATCATGAGAAAAAGAGCAGGAACCACAAATGCAAGTATGAACAACAGAACACAAGAAATGGAAGAGAGAATCTCAAGCACTGAAGATAAAATAAAGGAAATAGACTCATCAGTTAAAGAAAACATTAAATCTAACAAAAGCTTAACCCAAAATATCCATGAAATATGGGACAACATAAAAGGCCAAATCTTAGAATAATAAGTATAGAAGAAGGAGAAGAAGTTCAACTCAAAGACACAGAAAAATTATTTAATAAAATCATAGAAGCAAACTTTCCCTACCTAAATAAAGATATGCCCATGAAGATACAAGAAGCTTACAGAACACCATATAGACTGGATCCAAAAAAAAAGTCCTCTCGCCAAATGATAATCAAAATACTAAACATACAGAGTAAAGAAAGAATATTAAGAGCTGCAAAGGAAAAAGGCCAAGAAACATATAAAGGTAGACCTAAAAGAATTACACCCAACTTCTCAGTGGAGGCAATGAAAGCCAGAAGGTCATGGTCAAGCATTATGCAGACATTAAGAGACCGTGGATGCCAGCCCAGACTACTATACCCAGCAAATCTGTCTATCACCATAGAAGGACAAAACAAGATATTCCATGACAAATCTAGATTTCACCAATACCTAGCCACAAACCCAGCCCTACACAAAATACGAGAAGGAAAACTCCAACCCAAGGAAGATGGCTACACCAACAAAAACACAGACAATTGATGTTCTTCTCATTACAGCAAATCCTGAAGAAGAAAAAAAATGCACAAATTAACATCACCAACGATGAAAACTAAATTAACAGGAGATAGCAACCACTGCTATCTCCCTTATTAATATCCCTTAATGTAAATGGACTCAACTCACCCATAAAAAGGCACAGGCTAACAGATTGAACACGAAAACAGAATCCATCCCTCTTCTGCATACAAGAAACGCATCTCAACCTCAAAAACAGACATCATCTCAGAGTTAAAGGTTGGGAAAAAAATACCAATCAAATGGACCTAAGAAACAAGCGGGTGTAGCTATCCTAATATCTAACAAAATAGACTTCAAGCTAAAAGCGGTCAAAAAAGAGAAAGAAGGAGATTTCATATTAGTCACAGGAAAAATCCATCAAGAGGAAATTTCCATACTGAACATCTATGGCCCTAAATACAAGGGCACCCTCATATGTCAAAGGAAACACTTCTAAAGCTTAAATCATACATTAAACCCCACACACTAATAGTGGGAGACTTCAACACTCCCCTCTCACCACAGGACAGGTCAATCAGACAAAAAATGAACAGAGAAATAAGAGAACTAACAGATGTTATGACTGAAATGGACTTAACAGACATCTATAGAATATTCCATCCAAACAGAAAAGAATATACCTTCTTCTCAGCACCTCATGGAACCTTCTCAAAAATTGACCACATACTCAGTAACAAAGCAAACCTCAACAAATACAAAAAAATTGGAATAACCCAATGTACCTTATCAGATCACCATGGTTTAAAACTAGAAGTCAACAGCTATACCAATTCCAGAAAACCCACAAACATATGGAAACAATGCTCACCTGAATCATCAATGGGTCAAGGAAGAAATAAAGGGGGAAATTAAACACTTCCTAAACTTCAATGAAAATGACCACGCAACATACCCAAATTTATAGGACACAATGAAAGCAGTGTTAAGAGGCAACTTAGTCATAGCACTAAATGCCTACATAAAGAAGCTGGAAAAGCTGGGCGGTGGTGGCACATGCCTTTAATCCCAGCACTCGGGAAGCAGAGGCAGGCGGATCTCTGTGAGTTCGAGGCCAGCCTGGTCTACAAGAGCTAGTACCAGGCCAGGCTTCAAAGCTACAGAGAAACCCTGTCTCGAAAAACCAAAAAAAAAAAAAAAAAAAAAAAAAAAAAAAAAAAAAAAAAAAAAAAAAAAAAAAAAAAAAAAAAAAAAAGAAGAAGAAGCTGGAAAAATCCCACACTAGTGAATTAACAGAACATTTGAAAACTTTAGATCAAAAGGAAGGAAAAACCTAAGAGAAGTAGACGAAATCATCACATTGAGAGCTGAAATTAACAAAATAGAAACAAAGAAAACAATACAAAGACTCAATGAGACAAAGAGTTGGTTCTTCTAGAAAATCAACAAAATAGACAAACCTTTATCCAAACTAACCAAAAGGCAGAGAGAAAATATCCAAATTAACAAAATCAGAAATGAAAAGGGGGACATAACAACAGACACAGAGGAAATACAGAGGATCATCAGGTCATATTTTGAAAACCTATACTCCACAAAATTGGAAAACTGAAAGGAAATGGATAAATATCACTTACCAAAATTAAATCAAGACCAGATAAGCAAATTAAACAGACCTATAACTGCTGAAGAAATAGAAACAGACATCAAAAGTCTCCCAACCAAAAAAAAGCCCAGGGACAGATGGTTTCAGCTCAGGATTCTACTAAACTTTCAAAGAGGAACTAATACAAATACTCCTCAAATTATTCCAAATAATAGAAACAGAGGGAACATTGCCAAACTCTTTCTATGAGAATAAAATTACACTGATACCCAAACCACAGAAAGACAATACTAGGAAAGAGATTACAGATCAGTCTCACTCATGAACATTGATGCAAAAATACTAAATAAAATACTAGCAAATAGAATCTAAGAACACATCAGAACCATCATCCGCCATGACCATGTCAGCTTCATTCCACAGATGCAGCGATGGTTCAACATACGAAAATCTGTTAACGTAATCCACCACATAAACAAGCTAAAAAATAAAAACCAAATGATCATCTCATTAGATGCCGAAAAAGCATTTGACAAAATACAACATCCATTCATGATAAAAGTCTTGGAGAGAGCAGGGATACAAGGAACATACCTAAACATAATTAAGGCAATATACAGCAAGCCAACAGCCAACATCAAACTAAATGGAGAGACACTCCCAGCGATCCCACTGAAATCAGGAACAAGACAAGGTTGTCTACTCTCTCCATACCTATTCAATATAATTCTTGA
The DNA here is from genome assembly GCA_004026605.1 of Ondatra zibethicus. Lineage (NCBI taxonomy): Eukaryota > Metazoa > Chordata > Mammalia > Rodentia > Cricetidae > Ondatra > Ondatra zibethicus. The sequence continues at coordinate 39,853 of PVIU01005774.1, forward strand.
GGTCCTAGCTAGAGCAATAAAACACCAAAGGGAGATCAAGAGGATACAAATTGGAAAAGAAGAAATCAAACTCTGTTTGCTGATGATATGATAGTTTACATAAGTGATCCCAAAAATTCTCCCAAGGAACTTCTACAACTCATAAACACTTTCAGCAATGTAGCAGAATACAGGATTAACTCAAAAAAATCAGTAGGCCTCCTGTACACAGATGATAAAAGGGCTGAGGAAAAAATCAGTGAATCAACACCCTTCACAATAGCCACAAATAGCATAAAATATCTCGGAGTAACTCTAACCAAACAAGTGGAAGACTTGTATGACAAGAACTTAAAATCTTTGAAGAACGAAATTGAAGAAGTCACCAGAGAGTGGAAAGACCTACCATGCTCTTGGGCAGGCAGAATTAATATAGTAAAAATGACAATCTTACCAAAAGCAATCTACAGATTCAACGAAATGCCCATCAAAATCCCAACAAAATTCTTCAGAAACCTCAAAGGAACGGTACTCAACTTCATTTGGAAAAGCAAAAAACCCAGGATAGCCAAAACAATCCTGTACAATAAAAGAACTTCTGGAGGCAACACAATCCCTGACTTCAAACTCTACTACAGAGCTACAGTACTGAAAACAGCCTGTTACTGGCATAAGAACAGACAGGAGGACCAGTGGAACCGAATAGAAGATCCGGATATCAATCCACCCATCTTCGAACACCTGATCTTTGATAAAGAAGCAAAAAATATCAAATGGAAAAAAGAAAGCATATTCAACAAGTGGTGCAGGCATAACTGGATATCAACATGTAGAAGAATGAAAATAGACCCAATTCTATCACCATGCACAAAACTCAAGTTCAAATGCATCAAAGACCTCAACATAAAGCCAGCCACACTGAACCTTATAGAAGAGAAAGTGGGAAGTACACTTGAACGCATTGGCACAGGGAACCACTTCCTAAATAGAACCCCAGCAGCACAGACACTGAGAGAAACAATTAATAAATGGGATCTCCTGAAACTGAAAAGCTTCTGTAAAGCAAAGGACACCATCAACAAGACAAAACGACAGGCTACAGAATGGGAAAAGATCTTCACTAACCTCACATCAGACAGAGGTCTGATCTCCAAAATATACAAAGAACTCAAGAAATTGGACACCAAAAGATCACATAATCCAATAAAAAATGGAGTACAGACCTAAACAGAGAACTCTCAACAGAGGAATCTAAAATGGCTGAAAGACACTTAAGGAAATGTTCAACATCCTTAGGCATCAGAGAAATGCAAATCAAAGCAACTCTGAGATTCCATCTTACACCTGTAAGAATGGCCAAGATCAAAAACACTGATGACACCTTATGCTGGAGAGGTTGTGGGGAAAAGGGAACGCTTCTGCATTGCTGGTGGGAATGCAAGCTGGTACAACCCCTTTGGATGTCAGTGTGGCGATTTCTCAGAAAATTAGGAAACAACCTTCCTCAAGACCCAGTAATACCACTTTTTGGTATATATCCAAAGGATGCTCAATCGTGCCACAAGGACATGTGTTCTACTATGTTCATAGCAGCTTTGTTTGTCATAGCCAGAACCTGGAAACAACTTAAATGCCCCTCGACCGAAGAATGGATAAGGAAAATGTAGCACATTTACACAATGGAGTACTACACAGCAGACAAAAAAATAACAACAGCTTGAATTTTGCAGGAAAATGGATGGAGCTAGAAGACATTCATTTGAGTGAGGTAGACCAGACACAGAAAGTCAATTATCACATTTACTCACTCATAGATGGTTTTTTAAAATATATTTTTCTCTTTTTTTAAAACTACAAAGAAACCCTGTCTTTTTAAAAAAATATTTATTTATTTATTGTGTATACAATATTCTGTCTGCGTGTATGCCTGCAGGCCAGAAGAGGGCACCATACCTCATTAAAGATGGCTGTGAGCCACCATGTGGTTGCTGGGAATTGAACTCAGGACCTTTGGAAGAGCAGGAAATGCTCTTAACCGCTGAGCCATCTCTCCCGCCCTTAAATATATTTTTCAATTTATTATCTATATAATATTCTCTCTGTGTGTATGCCTGCGGGCCAGAAGAGGGCATAAGACCTCATTACAGATGATTTTGAGCCACCATGTGGTTGCTGGGAATTGAACTCAGGACCTCTGGAAAAGCAGGCAATGCTCTTAACTGCTGAGCCATCTCTTCAGCCCTCATAGATGGATTTTAAATAGAAAGCAAATAAAGCCAGCCTACAAACCACAATCCCAGATAACTTAGACAACAATGAGGAGACTAAGAGAGACTTACATAGATCTAATCTACATGGGAAGTAGAAAGTAGAAAAAGACAAGATCTCCTGAGTAAATTGGGAGCATGGTGACCCTGTGGGAGAGTTGAAGGGGGGAGGGGAGATGCAGGGAGGGGAACAGAGAAAAATGTAGAGCTCAATAAATATCTATCTATCTATATGTATGTATGGGAAGTACTGGGGGATGTAGTTCAAGGCCCCCAGTTCAATCCCCAGCACTATTTGTAATAGCATATGCCTATAATCCAAACATTCAAAAGGTAGAGGCAGAAGGATTGCCAAACAAGCTGAAGACTAGCCTGGGCTACACAGCGGATTTCCAAGGCAGCCTAGACTACCACATAAGACCCAGTCTCAAAAATCTCCAAAAATGATGCCGGGTGGTGGTGGTGCACGCCTTTTATCCCAGCACTCGGATCTCATGGGAAAAAAAAGCAAAAAAAAAAAAAAAAAAGCAAAAAACCAAAAACAAAACAAAATACAAACAATCTACATACAAACAAAAAAATTTCTCAGTAGAGGCAGGGAGTTAGAGAGATGGCTTTGTTGTTAAGATCATTTCCTGCTGTTCCAGTGGGCACTTTTTGGTTCCCAGCAGCTACATCAGGAGTCTGAGAAACACCTGTAACTCTCTGACGCCCCTGGTCACCCACATGCTCATAAACTTTTTTCCTTTTTAGCATGGCATGGGTAACACATGCATGCCTGTAATCTCATTACTCAGCATGTGGAGGCATGAGGACCAAGAACTGAAGGCCAATCTTGGCTATAAGACACCCTGCCTCAAAAACCTAAACCAGTGTCTATGCTCCGGGTACGAACTTGGTGGTAAAGCACTGCTCTCAAACTATTTTATTGTCTTTTTGAGATAAGGTCTAGCTAGATAGTCCGTGCTGGCCTGGAACTTGTCGTGACCTTCCTGTAAGCTTCGGTTGGAGGTTGCATACAAAGGTATCCTGGACGCGGGAGCCAGGGAGTACCACAATGTTACTGGAACCGGAGCAGCTTACAGCTGTACTCCAGGAAAGGATTCCCCAATGCAAGTGTAACAACTCCACTATGTTTCCCAAGGCACAACCAGGCTTTGCATTCTTGCACACTTTGAGTCTTCTCGAGAACTCCTTAATAGTCCATAAAATATTCTGTTAAGTGGGCTAGGGGTGAAGTTCTGTGGTACCGTGCTTGCCCGAGTATGCTAGGGGCCTTGGGTTCAAACTCCAGCACCGCGCGGGTGGGGTTTGGCAGTTGCGGTGTTTTACGAGTTTGAGTCTGAAGATCGAGCTGCTTCCGTACTCTTTTTTCAACAACTCCAGTGGTCTTACAGAAGAAGGAATATTTATCTATTTTTTGAGTCCCAAATCTCTGCTTCACAGGTAACCGAAGCTACAGAGCGTTGCAGTTGCTATGGTTCCCGGCGCCCGCAGCGTGACGTCAGTCCGCGGCGCAGTTTGATAACGCTCTGATTTCCGGCGCCTCTTTGCGAGCCTGGCCGCGGGGAGGGGAAACTTAGCTATCAGTGTGGCAGGGTCATGAAGAGGAGGCGGTGGCGGGAGAGTGGAGGAGGCGGAGGGGGCGCGAAATTGCGGTAGCCAGCGCTGGGCTGGTGATTGTGGCCGTGTGCGAGGGCGGGCGTCCGAGCCCTCGGGCAGCGGCCGGGGCTCTGGGTTGAGCGCGGCTGTGGAGCCGCCGCTCCCGGCCCCCTGGCTCCGCCATGTTCCGCAGGGCACGCCTTAGCGTGAAGCCGAATGTCAGGCCTGGTGGAGGCGCCAGGGGCTCCGCTGCTCCTAATCCCCAGCGTGGACCGGAGGCTCCCAGGCCTCCCGAGCCTGCCACCGAGTCCGCTCCGAAGCCAGCGGAGCCCACAGATGTGCCAGCGCCTGCGGTGGCTTCCGGGGCAGCTGAGCCCCAGGAAAAGGCTCCCGGGAGCAGGTATGGTCTTGTAGAACGAGCATGAAGCGGAGTACCTCGTCTGCAGCAAGCCTTTGGCTTGGGCTGGATGAAACCACTCCTAGCTGCAGTTTAATTCCCTGATCAGAAGGTGTGACTACTGATTCTGTCATGATTCTCGAGGAGACCATTTTTTACAGGGGTGGGAATTCAGGTTTCATAATTCTGAAGTCACGAATAGGCACACTATCACTAGGAAATTTAATTAATTCTCCTGGAGCACTTTACTCGGAAAGCAGTTTGGGATTTTCATTTTGTGAATATTTATTTTTAAAAGGAGAACACCAATATTACTTGAATTTCTTTTTCTCCCTCCACGCGGTGATGCAGTTGAACCCCAGCGCCTCACGTGTGTCAGACAAGCGCCCTGTCACTGAGCCACACCTGCAGAATTTGTCAAAAGGGAAGAGACTCAGGTTGCTTATTTTGGTTTGAGTGTGTACTCCTTTATAGTTACTATGTTTCACGAATTAAGACGCCTCGCTTTAGCGTCAAATACTTGAATTTTGAATGCAGGACTCTACTTCTTAGTTTAAGAATTTAAAGTAGGGCAATTTTATTCCTCTCTTAGATGTAGTCAGCAGTACCTCCTTTGGGGCAGTATTGTGAGATCAGATATGATTTTATAAACTGTTTTGAACATGACATGGCAGAGTAGTTCCCCCAAATTTACTAATTACAAAAAAAAGGTGACGAGAACAAGATGTAGTGCCGCATGCATTTAGTCCTCGCAATCGAGAGGCTGAGGCAGGTGGCTCTCTGTGAGTTCGAGACTACTGGTCTACATAGTGAGTTGTAGAACAGTCAGGGTTACATAGACGCTGTCTCAAAAAAAACAAAACAAGGAAAGGTGATGGTACAATGATTGCAATATTTATATTACACAGAGGAAGAAGCCAGTAAACTGCTAATCACGTTGAGTGACAGGGAGATGGTATAAATTATGTTTGCATAGCAACAGCGTTTCTTCTGTGATCCGAGTTGGTGCTGTGTGTTATTTTGATATTTCAACGATTCTCCATAATTTCCAAGTTTCTACTTAGAATGAAAATACCAGTGTTGGTCATTGCTCAAAGGGGTTTGAAGGTTTTTGTTAGCTGTGTAGGAATGCATGATAATTGATAGTTTATAAATTGCCCTTAGGCCATAGTCCTGAGATATCTAGATTATTTACACACACATAAATTTGTTGTTGGTTTTTGTTTTGTTTGTTCTTTAGACAGGATTTCACTATGTAACTTTGACTTGCCTGGAACAAAGAGATCCAACTGCCTTCTGAGTGCTGGGATTAAAAGCATGTGCCACCATGCCCAGTAATTTTTCTTTTCTTTCTTTCTCTTTTTTTGGTTTTTCGAGACAGGGTTTCTCTGTAGCTTTGGAGCCTGTCCTGGAACTAGGTCTTGTAGACCAGGGTGGTCTCGAACTCACAGAGATCCGCCTGCCTCTGCCTCCCGAGTGCTGGGACTAAAGGCGTGCGCCACCACTGCCTGGCCTTTTTTTTTTTAAGAGAGAATTTTCATGTAGCTCAGGCTGGCCTAGAACTGACTGCGCATGAGAAGAAGCCCTGGGTTCCTGACCCCACTGCTTTACCTTCTGGAGTGGCGGATGTGTGCCACTGTGCTGGTTTCTGTGGCACCGGTGATGGAAGTCAGGCCTCCGTGCATGCTGACCAAGCTCTCAACCAGCTTAGCTACATCCCAGGTCCTTTTTCCTTATTTGATGAGACCATTTTGTTCTGGATTTTTGCTAGTTGTAGAAACCAACAGAGTATGCAATTAACATAGAAAATGCCATTGGTTGATGTGTTATATTGTTTTAAGGGTCACAGTTTTTGCTGAACCCCAGGGCTTTGTGCATATTGGGCAAGCAATCTACCATTGAGTTTGATCTATCTTCAGCTTTAAGAAAAGAGTTTAAATCAGAAGTCTTTTTAGAGAGATTATACCAGAGGTTAAGATAGCTTCAACTTTTATATAGAACTAATGATAAGATAAAAATAGACTTTTAAAATCTTGATTTATGTCCCCCCTCTAAAATCAATCAATCAGTCAGTCAGTCTGTCTGTCTGTCTATCCATCCATCCATGCATCCATGCATTGGTGTTTTGCCTGTATGCATGTATGTCTATGTGAGGGTATCAGATCCCTTAGAACTGTAGTTACAGACAGTTGTGAGCTGCCATGTGGATGCTGGGAATTGAGCCAGGGTCCTCTGGAAGAGCAGCCAGTGCTCTTAACCAGTGAGCCATCTCTCAAGCCCCTATGCTCCCTTTTTAACGTTTAGTGATAGTACTTATTTATGGAGTACGATGTGTTATTTCAATATGTATTTGGGATGTGTCATGGTATGGTATATCACCTTAAAAGTTTTTTATTTCTTTGTGTTGATCATTCCAGATCTTTTCTATAACAATCTTGTGATAAAAATTGTCAACCATAGTTATCCTGCCTGCGATAATGTGTTATTAGAAGTAGATGTTAATGCTATTCAACTGCACCCCTGGTTTCTTTCTTTCTTTTTTTGCTTTTTGAGACAGTTTCTCTCTGTACCCGTGACTGTCCTGGAGCTCTCTGTAGAGCGGGCTGGGCTTGAACTCAGAGATCTGCCTGCCTCTGCCTCCCTAGTGATGTGACTGAAGGTGTATGCCACTATGCCTGGCTTTTTGTTTTTGAGAAATTTTATGCATGTGGATGTTTGCCTTTGTGCACCACTTGCATGCCTGGTGCTCATGGAAACTAGAAGAGGATGTCAGATTCCCCGGGACTGGAGTTACAGACAGTTGTGAGCTACATCTGGGTTCTGAGACTTGAACCCAAGTTCTCTGGAAGAGCTGCCAATGCTCTTAATCTTGAGTCGTGATGTCAGCCCCATTTCTGAGAGACTTATATCTGATCTGTACCATAGTCAATATGACTAGATTTTTTTTTTCTCCTGTTTTTTGAGCTAGGGTCTCATGTAGCCTAAGCTAGCCTCAGTTCATGTGTTGCTGAGGATGATCGTAAACTTTTCTGATCATTCTGCTTCCACTTCCTCAGTATTACGATTACAGACATGTAGCAAAACAAAAAATGTCCAAACGTCTCAGCTGTTTATTTATTAAAATTTGGCTAATTAAGCCTTTTTCTGTGTCTTAGCTGTCATTTTGTACTCAGCATATTATTAATGCTTTATGTTGTGCTTAGGGATTGAAGTTTGAAAAAGATTAACTTAAACAGATTTCCTTAGAGTTTACATACACCAAAAACTATTATTTTATTAATGTTATGTCTTTTCTTTTTTTAGAATTGGATATTTATTAGGTGGGTTATGGAGGGGAAGGAAAAAGGGGAGAAGGGGGGAGAGAGAGACAGAAGTGAGGGAAGGGAAAAGTGGGGAGAGAGGCAGAGCTGTCTCTCCGAGAGGAAGACGGAAAAGAGAGTATGTTTTGTCTTTTAAAGATTGTGTGTGTGTGTGAATGTCACGTGTGTGTAGGTGTCCATGGAGGACGGAAAGTGTGGGATCTTTGGAGCTAGAGTTCCAGGTGTTTGTGCACCACTTGGTGTCAGTGCTGGGAACTCTTCTGGTCCTGTGGAGGAGTAGAGGGTCGTTTAACCCTCTCACCAGCCCTGCTTTGTTCTGAGATGGTCTTACCTAGTAGAGAGCTCAAGCTTCTTGGAATTACTGTATACCCCAGATTGGCTTCAGACTCATGCAGTCTGTCTGCCTCAGTTTCCCTTTGCTGGGAATAGTGTATGAGCTGTCACATCCGGCTAAGAAAGTTTTAAACAAGTGATTTATTGCAACTCTGTTGTAATCAACATAAATCTGAGAAGTCAATGAGACCTTAATGTTTTAAAACTAGCATAAGATTCATGATGCCCACTCTTTCTTTTATATTTCAATAGTGATGCAAAGACTGGTGATGAAAATAATGTTGAAGAGTCCAGCAAGCCATCCTCTACTGTTTCACAGAGAAGGAAGCGAGTGCCAAGCACTTCTAGTCTTGCGAAGCCTACTGTCAGTGTTCCTTCACAGTGTCATCCCTTACCTGCAGTTCCCCACGGTGCTCCGCAGCCCAGCCCTGCTCCAGCTAAAGACAAGCCCCCGTGTTCAGATAGATACCGAATATACAAGGCCCGGAAACTTAGAGAAATGCTGAGAGAAGAGTTGAGAAAAGAGAAGGTAAGTTGAAGAAATGCAAAATTTAGATGCTGCCTGCTAGATTTCTGTATTTAGCTTTAGAAGAAAAAGAAATATGTGTTGAAATTGATAGGAATGCCGGGCAGTGGTGGTGCACACCTTTAATCCCAGTACTGGGGAGGCAGAGGCAGGCGGATCTCTGTGAGTTCGAGGCCAGCCTGGTTTACAAGAGCTGGTTCCAGGACAGACTCCAAAGCTACAGAGAAACCCTGTCTCGAAAAACCAAAAAAAAAAAAAAAAAGAAATGAATGGGAAAACAATACCAAATAATGATTCATGTGTAACGTAACATTTTGTGTAATACAAAGTAATAGAGTGGTGTATTATTTGTGTTTTAATAAATAAAGCTTGCCCAAAGATCAGAGGACAAAGCAGCCATACTAGTCAGCTACACAGCCAGGCAATAGTGGCACACACCTTTAATCCCAGGACTCGGGAGACAGGTAGACAGAGACAGAGGGATCTCTGTGAGTTCAAGGCCACTCTGGGCTACACAAGATTGAATCTGTCTAAAGGAGAAACAGAGCTCTCACAAAGTGATCCCACCACTTGGTATCCCAATCCTTTAATCCCAACACTAGGGAGGTAGAGACAGGAGTGATATGGCTGGACAGAGAGAGGACTATAAAGGGGAAGAGACAGGAACTCAGAAGAGTATGAAGTCTGAGGATTCGTGGAGACAGAATCTTGCCTTTGGGTCTGAATTTTTGTCAGAGGTAAAAGGTCTCTAGTGGTTGGCTGCTTTGCTTGTCTGATGATCTTCAAGTTGAACCCCAGTATCTGTCTCTGGGTTTTTATTATTCGTGCTTCAAAGTAAACCTTGTAAATTTACTTTTTTTTTCAACTGACAGACTTTATTATTATTACTATTTATTAATTTTCAGGTTTTTTTGGGGGGCAGTCGGGGCGATTTTTTTTTTTGGTTTGTTTTTTTGTTTTTTTGAGACAGGGTTTCTCTGTGTAACAGCCCTAGCTGTCCTGGAACTAGCTCTTGTAGACCAGGCTGGCCTCGAACTCAGAGATCCGCCTGCCTCTGCCTCCTGAGTGCTAGGATTAAAGGTGTGCGCCCCCACCGCCCAGCTCAAGTTGGGGCGATCTTTAACTCAATGTGTAACTCACTCTATAGTCCAGGCCACCTTACTGACCCAGCCATCCAAATCTTGTATCATCACATTTTTCTTGATAGTCATTTTAAAATTATTTTATTCACTTAAATTTTTCACTAGTTTTGGTGATAGTAAAAAATAAGTTTTTTATGAACATGCAGGTAGATATACAAGCATATGAAAATAGTTTCCATAAAAATGTCTAAGTGATGTGGAGTAATTTGAATTAAAATAAGTATAATCAAGCAATGTGAATGTTTTAAATTGAACTATGGCCAAAAAACTTACGTAATGCATATAATAAGAGTGTATCTCTTTTAACCAGGCATGGTATACAGTAGAACAGTAATAAAGCTGGCTTTGGAGTTAGAAACGTAGGCTTCATCCCTTACTATCAGTGTGATGTTGGAAGGCTTAGTCTTTTTTTGTATCTCTGTCTCTCCTTCTCTGTAAAATACTACCAATAATGATACTAAAACCTCACTGGAGGATTTTGAAGATTTATTATTAATGCATTTGAGCCAATGTGTTTTAGTGTTTAGAAAGTAGTGAACAACAAATGTCAGCTGTTTTAGCTAATTACAGAACGCCTCATTTTGGTATTGAACTCAGGACCTCATATATGTGAGGCAGGTGCTTTAACACTGAGCCACATTCCTAGCTCCAATAAACAGAATTGTATACACTGAGCTTTTTACCTAGTGTCAATTTCTTGGATTTTAAAAACTGTTAAGGGGTGACTCATCTTTGAGAAACTTTTATCCGTGCTCTCTTAGGTATGTTAACTGTCTTCAGAGTGCCTCTCCATCTTAACTCTTGCTGTGAAGCTCATAGTAAAATATCTTTAATTAAGATAAGGGTTTGGAGAGGTGGTTCACTGGTTAAAAGTGCTTGCTCTACGATCTTGGATCCCAGCACCCATGTAACATATTGGGCATTCCACAAATGGTTGTAATCTCACCTCTGAGACGGGCTAGGATCACTGGGTCTTGCTGACTTATACTCTAGCTAAGATGTAAGCCCTTGCCTCAAAAGACTTAAGTAGATATAGGGTGACACTCAGTGGCCTCTTTGGGGCAGTGCCCGGACACATCTACCCATGCTCACACATGCGTGCATACACACAAGTCAGATTACATCATCATAAAACATCTATAATAAAACCTCTAATTCTGCTTTATTTTAAAAAGCTACTAAGGAAAAAGAAAAACTACTAAGGGTATTGTATAATACAACATTCAGGTTATAAATGATTTCTTAAAATTAGGTATAATTATAATAATATTAAAGCACTTTAAGTCAGTGGGTTGTGTATTTGAGTTTAGTGTGTCTGAAATTATTTTGTTTATAAAATCTCTGTATATAGAAACAATGGAAAAACAAGTTTGCTACAAATGAAAGCCAGGGGCCACCAGATCGTTCAAAAATGACCATGAGAGACTTCATATATTACCTGCCAGATAACAATCCAATGACGTAAGTAAAATTTATTTATGCTTTAATTTCATTGGGTATATAATGATATGGAACTTTTAGAGTATAGTTTCATGTTTTTTAGAAGCTTGTTGATAAAATAAAATTTCTAACAAAATGAGTATAGATACATTTTTCTCCTGGGGTAGTGAGGTCTAAGCTGATGCTCTTCCGATGTGCGGTACTCACAATCGTGCTCTATCAAGTGACTACTTTCTGGGATGATAATGATGCCCTTCCTTTATCTCCAAGATGAAAAGGGCTCCTTTATTGTTTTAATTGTCAGGACAGAGTGTAGCTTCTGTTTCTTATGTACTATAATGCCATAGAAAGGAATCTATAGTTTTTATGCCCTATACATTAGTAACGGTACAATTTGAGTAACAAGTCATTCATGAACAAAGCTTTAATTCTTTAAGTAAAGTTAGCCTGAGATAAAAGGTAGAAATCCTGGAAATCTGCTCATTGTGATTTTGGTGGTGTAGGATATGGAATTAGCGTATTTCTTCAGTATAAGCGTCTTTTATGTTCACCCGGTCTTTGTTGGCCTCATTGAAGGAAGGGCAAGAAACATAAGTTTGAGTTTGACAGCTATACGCTGAAGATGAGCCACCTAGGTTGCTTCATTTCCTAGAGCTGAGAGTCTCTTTTCACTAAGGAATTAGGGGGTAAAAACATTTCTGATTTAGGCCCCAGCAGATATTGGTACTTGATGAGTTTTTGGCCAAAAAATTCTTCCTATTTATTTATTTATTGATTTATTTAGGTTGGGATGTGTGCTGGGAATCAAGTTCATTCTCAGCCTTCACTGAGCTCATTTCCTAGGTACAGGGAAAAAATAATTGCCGAACATTTTAATGAGATGTTTTAGTATATTGTATTAAAAATAGAGGGGCTGGAGAGATGGCTCAGTGGTTAAGAGCACTGGCTGCTCTTCCAGAGGACCTGGGTTCAATTCCCAGCACCCACATGGCAGCTCACAACTGTCTGTAACGCCAGCTCCAGTGAACCCGACACCCATGATAAAACAGTAATGCACATAAAATAAAAAGAAAACATAAAAATAGAAGCTAAGATAATTTTTTGGTTATAGGTATAATTGATATAATTATAGATATAATTCTATAGATAGAATTGATAAAATATCAATTTATTAAAAAGTATTCTTTTATTTGCACTTAACAGTTCTTCAGTGGAACAAGAAAAGAAAACCGAAAAATCCTTGGCTCCTACCCCGGCAAGAGAGTGAGCATCTTATCTTGCTCTTTTACAGTATGTTGTTTAGGTGCCTTTCTGTTGTTGCTGGGCACCAAATTGGGACCACACACAGGTGCCTCACCACTGAGTTACACTCAGCCATTGGATACACTTTTAAAGTGAAGTCTAATGTCCCTCTTTCCTTCCTTTCTCCCCCTTTCTTTTTCCTTCCTTCCTTTCCTTTCTTCTCTCTCCCTCTCTCCCCCTTTACCTTCCCCCTTCCTCCCTTCCTTTCTTTTCTTGCAGGTGTGGTGTGTTGTATATTTATACATGTGTGTCTTGTATAGGCACATGTACTTGTCTTCCTCAGTCGCTCTTTATTGAGACAAGGTCTCTTGCTGATTTTGACTTGGCTATCTAGTCAGCTTATCATCGAAATCCCTTGTCTATGATTTTTGAATGCTGGCTACTAGGCCTGTCCATCTTTTACATGGGTTTTGAGGATCCAAACTCAGTTCCTCATGCTTCTGGGTAAACAGTTTATCCACTGAACACCCCTAACCCCAGCCTCAAATGAAACTTTCTGTTGTACTATTTACATTTGATTGGCTCCTGAAAATAGACTCATTTAAGAATAAAAGCTATCAGGGTAGCCAAGGCTAATAGAGAAACTCTGTCCCCAAAAAGAAAAAAGGAAAAAAAAAAAAAAAAGAAATACAGAAGCTGTAGCTGGTCATGGTAACTTATGTGTCTAACCTCAGTCCTTGAGAGGCTGAGGCAGAAGGATCTCAAGTTCAAGGCCAGTGTGGACTACTGATGTGTGACATTCCCGGAGAGATGTGAATAAATGTCTCCTTGCCCTAGGTAAGGGGCTGGCGACAGACCCATAAGGATAGCAGCTTGGTGAACCAATGAATTTTATGGGTGTTCATTGTCAGGAATACGAGTGAGAGGTTACTTACTGCAAAGACAGCTGCATCATCAGAGCCCAACCCAGCTTGGGCGATGACTCATCAAAGCTGAGAAACTGGCACTCTGCAAAGCCTGAAGGCAGTTCGACAGGTTGGAGAGCGCCTTTTAGACATCACAGCTCCATTGGTCCACTCTCTTCTAGGTGGTTTGGCTTATCCAAGAGGATTTCTCAGAGTCTTTACTGCTTATATATACTTGGAGAGGGAAGATCAGTTTTAGGGGCTTCCTGAAGCCTTTGAGTTATTAGCTCCTGAGCTTAACAGGCTTCTCTAGGAACATCCCATGTCTTAAGCTTCTCACTTAGAAGGTTCTATAGGAAATTGCCACACAGCAGCTACATAGGGAGAACCTGTCTCAAAACCACACACACACACTTTTACATTCTTTCATAATGAAAGGTTTATAGTATTTGTGTAATAGATATGTAATTGACTAATATTGTGATTTACATTTATATATGTGTGTCTATGTGTAGATGTGAATGCCATAACTTGTGGAGGTCATAGGACAGCCTGAGGATCAGTTCTCTCCTAACATTTGGGTTCCATGTATTGGACACAGGTTGTCAGGCTTGGCAACAAATGCCTTTCTTTATCAGCTGAGCCATCTTATCTTACTGGCCTCACGAGTTTTATATTAAAGATGTTCAAATTGGGAATTATGAGACAGGGTTTCACTGTGTATCCTTGGCTAGTTTAGAACTTGCTATGTAGATCATGCTGGGCCCTGAACTTACAGAGATCAGCCCTGACTCTGAGTGCTAGGGCTAAAGGCATGCACTGCTATGTCCAGCAAATGGAGTTGTTTGTTGTAGAAAAACAGTAGCTTTAAGTAGTAAAAACCTCAAATAAGATGCTGGAGAGATGGCTCAGAGGTTAAGAGCTCTGACTGTTCTTCCAGAGGTCCTGGGTTCAATTCCCAGCAACCATGTGTTGGCTCACAGCCATCTGTAATGAGATCTGGTGCCCTCTTCTGGTGTGCAGACATATATATGAAGGGAGAACACTGCTCACACAATAAACAAACAAACAAACAAACAAATAAATAAATGCTTTTTAAAAGTTCAAAAGGAGCAAAGGGAATGTAGACAGAAGTCTTCCCACCTTTGTTTCTTCGTGGTTTAAAAGTCTATGGTTCTCCCCTTTCCCCAGAAGCAACAAATGATACCAATTATAACAACACATTTTTTTATTACATATACTTATTGTGTGTGTGAGGTGTGTATTTGTGTATATATATGCGGGTACATGCATGCCCTGATGAGTGTGGAAGTGAGAAGATGATTTGTGGGAGTCAGTGTTTGTTCTGGAGATTGAAGTCAGGTTGTCAGGCTTTGTACAAGTGCCTTAACCCACTGAGCCATCTCATCAGCTCACCAATTTTTAAATATATCATTCCAGATTTATAATTTATGTGTACTTCAATAAACTATTAAGCTGACATTGTAGTGGAAAGTAAGATTTGAATTCACTTTTAAAAAACTAAGTTATAATTGGGTGGGAGCAAGAAATTCTGGGCTTTTGCATTGTAGGCTGATGGAATACCTGAGAGCTGGACAAGGTAGTGTACCCTTGTGACCCCAGCAGGTGAGAGACTGAGTCTACGGCTAGTATGGGGTCACATCGTGGGGATGAGTACCAGGCTACCTAGGGCTTCATAGTGACATCCTATCTCATAGACTAAGAAAATAAAACTACAAAAACATATACCAGGAAATATATTTCAGAAAAATAGATTTTGCACATTTTTATCACAAAGCAACGAGAAATGTTTGACATGATAGAAGTGCTCAGCTTAAGATACCATTTATTTATTCATTTTCTTTTATTATTGGCCTCAAACCCAAGATATACTATATACCACTGAGTTACACATCTAGTACCATTTATTTATTTTAAAAGTAAGAACAGATCCTTATTATTATGTTTTTAGATTCCTTATTAAATGCTACCAAATAACTGAGTGGTGGTGCTGATCGCTTTTAATCCTAGCACTTGGGAGGCAGAGGCAGGTGGATTTCTGAGCTTAAGGCCAGTCTGGCCTACAGAGTGAGTTCTTGGACAACCAGTGTTGCACAGTCCAACCCTGCCTAAAAAACAAACAAACAAAAGCTACCAAACAAAATTTGAAAGAAACCTTATAACTTTTCCCTTCTCTGTGTATTTATCCATCTGTCCATCTGTTTATTTTAGTCAGGTTCTTAATATAAACTCCATATTGACTTAGAACTTGTGTTTTGTTGCTAAGTTAATGACTGTTTACATTCAGTAGGCAAGACAATCAGAACACTCAAGATGCTGATGATAATGAAGATGTGGAAGAGGAGGCGGATGATGGGCCACTGTTGGTGCCTCGAGTAAAAGTGGCAGAAGATGGTTCTATTATTTTAGATGAAGAAAGGTGAGTTAAATGGTTCTATTATTTTAGATGAAGAAAGGTGAGTTAAAGAGATGGGGAGAGAGGGAGAGAGGGAGATGATGGCAGAGAACACAATGCATTGTTGAGGAGAGGTTCTGTTTCTGAATCTGTCAGTATAACTTTATAAACCCCCGTATATATTTATATCATGAATAGTGTAAAAAGAAAATCAAACTAATTTGTAATTTTAGTATGTTTTGCATGAGATGGTATCGCTCTCCTATTTTCTGTCAACCTAACTTTTACTCCTCCCCTTGCTGCTAATCCATTCTAGCTGCTGAACCAGCTGTGTGCTATTATCCACTGAGGGTGAATTTCTAGGATTGACTCAGTTGGTATTTAGGTTTTATCAAATGTGGTAGTTTCACTTTGTTGATATTTTTGGGACAGGGTGTAACTGTGTAGCCTTGGCTGACCTGGAATTCACTTTGTAGACCAGGTTGGTCTCTAACTTTACAGGGATTCACCTTTCTCTGCTCCTGAGTGCTAGGATTAAAGTTAAGTGCCACTACACCTTACACTAATTTCGTATTTGGGTATATGGTTGTAATGGACAGTTCCTTGAAATTTGAGTTATGTGTGGTTGTAAGCTTTCTGATGTGGGTGCTGGGAACTGAATTTGAATCCTCTGGAAGATCAGCAACCACTTTTTTTTTGTTAAAAAATGCATACATGCACACATACAAGCACACACATCTTGTTTTTTAATTCTTTGAGAGTTTCCAGTTTTGTGCATCATGTTTTGATCATATTTCCAGATCCAGTTTCTTCCTTTGTGACCTTTTTTTAAAACTCTTCAAGACCAGTGAGTGCTACTCAAATATTCTTTTTTTTTTTAAATTTATTTTATTTATTATATATAGTGTTCTGCTTGCCTGTATGCCTGAATGCCAGAAGAGGGCACCAGATCTCATTACAGATGGTTGTGAGCCACCATATTGTTGCTGGGAGTTGAACTCATGACCTCTGGAAGAGTAGTCATTGCTTTTAACCTCTGAGCCATCTCTCCAGCCCTTCAAATATTCTTGAATGTATGGTATTCCACTGGAGCATGGTCAACTTTATTAGGAGATATGCTCTTGGAGAAAAGTATCTCTCTTTTACCAACAGCTATCGGTTGCTATTTGCTGCACAAGTAGGGATGGGATTTTGTGCTCAACTCCCCTCTCCATGCTGGAATTTGTTCTAGTTTGGGGTTGCAAAGGTTTTGTGCATTCTGTAACAGTCACTGTGAGTTCATATGTGTAGCTGCTACCTTGCTGTGTGTCCAGAAGCTGTCTCCTTGTAGTTATCCTGCCTCTTAAACTCTTTCCACCCTCCCTTCCCATAGTGATTCTTGAGCCTTGGGAGGAGTATGTGTTAGGGCTTATATTTTGTAGTCTCTTATATTTACTGCACTTCGGCCTTGTGGGTCTCTGTTAATCATCATCTACTGCAAATCAAAGTCTCTCAGATGAGACTGAGGGTTGCACTGATCTACAGTATAACAGTATACAGTATATACAGGGTATAACAATAAGTCATTAGAAGCATCAAGCAATTCTTAACTGCTTATCTCTCCAGCTCTAAAGTGTATATTTTATAAGGGATTAGTTAAAAAAGAGAAATGAAAGGTTTTGAAAGTTTAGTTAGTAAAAATGTACATGATATTTAAATTTGCTTATAATAAACATAGATGTAATACTGATAATAAGTTTTTATATTTGATGGTGATTTTACATGTCATTAATCATTAAAGAAATATTAGCCCAGGTGGCATATAGAAAGCAACAAAACAAATCCAGTTTGTGGTGACACGTGCCTGCAATCTCATAAGTTGAGATAGATGAATAGGAATTTTAAGCTATCCTCAGCTACACAACGAGTCCCCTAGCCTGGACTACATAAAGCCTGGTCAAAAAAACAAACAGATAGACAGACAGAAAAACAATAAAGGCAATAGCACTGTTGTTTTTTAGGTAGTCCAAGTTATTTCGAAACACTGTAATGAAAACAGGTTGGCATTTATGTCTGCTGCTTAGGAATAATGTTCAGAAAAATATGTATTTTGAATTTAAATTTAATTTTTTCAAATATGTTTTATATTTTTGATATTACTGCTATGATAAGTTTTAGAATACAGCCAGTTAAATCTCATTATCTGTTCTTTTTCATGCTTGTTTTTAGTGTGACTCTTTGAAAATGTCTTTCTTTCAGTTTAACTGTAGAAGTTTTGAGAACAAAAGGTCCCTGTGTTGTTGAGGAAAATGATCCTATATTTGAGCGTGGCTCAACAACCACATATTCCAGCTTCAGGAAAAACTATTATTCAAAACCATGGTCAAATAAAGGTAACTAATTCTCATTAAAAGTTGTATGCTGAGTCTTTAAAATGAAGTGAACTTTTTTTTTGTTTCTCTTTTCTTTTTTTTTGAGACAGGGTTTCTCTGTGTAACAGCTCTGGCTATCTTGGAATTAGCTTTGTAGACCAGGCTGGCCTCCAGTTCACTGAGGTCTGCCCGCCTCTACTTCCCAAGTGCTGGGATTAAAGACATGCACCTCCACCTCCTGGCTCTATTTTATGTTTTCCAATTAAATCAGACTTGTAAAATGTCAACTGACATGTTGTCTTTTATCCATTTAATTTTATTGGCTCCCCTCCCTCCTTCCCCTACTGTCTTTGATACCCTAGAAATCATTCTAAGAATCCATTTGCCTGGCTTCTTCAGCTTTTTCACATTCTACAGAGAAACAATGTTTAAGTGACTAATTGACAGTGTTTCTGCGTAAGCACGATGTGTGCCCGTAGAGCATTCTGCTTCCAGTGTTTCTAGTCCTCATGTCTTCCTTGAAAACATGGCCGCCTAACATTTCTACAGCCGTTCCCCACAATGAAGGTACATACCTAGAATGTAAGCATCAAGGACTCTGAGGCCAGACGATTATTAATCTGAGACCAGTCTGGCCTATGTAAAGAATCTTACTTCTCTAGGTGGTGGTGGCGCACACCTTTAATCCCAGCACTTGGGAGGCAGAGGCAGGCGGATCTCTGTGAGTTCGAGGCCAGCCTGGTCTACAGAGAGAGTTCCAGGACAGACTCCCAAAGAATCTTACCTCAAATAAACAAAAAAACAGACAACAGCAACAAAATGTACTTAATATATATTTCATGATGGTACTTACTGCTTTTTAGAATATAGTTTGTGGTAAACTTTTTAAGCATGGCAGAATATAGGACAAAAAAGTAAGATTCTGTACTTCCCTTCTGACTTATCAATTCTGTGGGTTTTTTTTGTTTTTGTTTTTTGTTTTGTTTTGTTTTCTGAGATACTTTCTGTCAGGCTTGTCACGTTTTCCTTACTTCCTCTCCTCAGCATGTTAGAACATACCACAGCCCCTTCAGTCCAGTTAGCATTTTTCTAAGTGCTTTTCTTTTTTTTTGCCAGTCACTGAGTATTTTATTTCCCATAGGTGGCCAAACACAAAAGCCCCAACAATTTATACTTTTACCAGTTGTCTATAAAAAGTATTATTTTACCATAGCTTTGCTAATAATAATTTCTAAGTTTTATTGGCTTATGGAAATCTAATATTCCAAAATACTTCTTTATATTATATACATTTGTTTGATAGCAATAAGATTAAGTATCTACTATACTTAGTATTTTTGTTTTTTAATTATTACTTAAAACAATTTTTCAATTTAAATATATTTGATCGTATTCTTCCTTTTCCCACAGTTCATCCAGATCTTCCTACCCATCCAACTTTAAGTTCTTTCTCAAAAAATAAGTGAAAAAAATCCAATACAACAACAAAATGCCCAAAACCTTGAAAGTAAAATACAATATCAACCAAAAAGGAAAAAAAAAAAAAGCCCAAACAAAAAACACCAAAACCTACCAAACTGTAACCAAATAAAAGCATACACACACACACACACAAATCTGTGGGATCTGTTATTTGTTGGTCAGTAACTGAACATGAGATCTAACCTGGAGTGGTTGATAAACTACTGTCATTCATTGACAAAACTGGTTTTCCTTCTCCCAGATATGAATGACAGTTCTATTGTTTGCCTTTGCTCTGCTGGCTAGGTTTATATTCATTCATTTTTAAAAAAATATAACAAAATATAAAGATAAAACAAAAACAGCCACATTAAAGTTATGCAAGACACACCACCGGATGGAAAAGAGCCCAAAGAGGGCACAACAGTCAGAAACGCATTCGTTCGTATGCTCAGGAATCCCATAAGGATACTAAGCTGGAAGCCATAACATGAATGTAGCACCATGCAGACCCTCTTCATGCCGCTTCAGTGTCTGAGTTCATAAGAGCTTTACTCGTGTTGATTTAAGGGCCTTGGTTTCTTGGTGTCCTACATACCTACGTTCTGGCTCTTAGATTCTGCCTCCTCTTCCGTGGGGTTCTCTGAGCTCTGAGGGAAGGGATTTGATGGAACCATCCCATTTAGGGCTTAGTGTTCCAAGTTTCTCACTCTCTGAGTAATATCTGGCTGTGGGTCTCTATATTTGTTCTCATCTGTTACAGGAGCAAGCTTCTCTGATGATGGCTGGCTGAGCAAGGAAATGATTTATGAGTATAGCATCATTAGGAGACATTTTATCATTACATTGTTTTTTTTTTTTTTCCTTTTAGACTAGTATTATTTGATTTTGCCCTAGGTCCCTGGATTATTTAGACTTAGGTTCTTGGTCACTCAATCAGTGTTAGAGATGGATTCCATCTTTTAGTGTGCTGCTGGTAGCTGTGGAAGCTATGCCAGCACTGGTCCTTCTTTCTGGCTAGCAACTGCTTGAATTCATAAAGTCTATGTTCAGAGACCTCTTTGTCTCAAGTTTGGTTTAATACCTGGTTGAGTGGCCCTCTCTTTATCCCAGCAAGTATATGTGATCGATCCTCAAGCTTTCAGGGACTCTTTGGAGTGGGAGGATGAACTTTTTAGTTGTCTACTGGGTGGGTCACCTACTTCACTTTCGTAGTTGTCCCTGTTGGGTAAAGGCAGGAGTCCTTGTTACCATAGCCCCCTGAGTTCTGGAATCATGGAACATATCATCACACTTACCTATGGAGATTTTTTCCCCCCAAAATGTATTAGAGTGTTTAAAATTCTTCAACTTTCTTTTCAATAAAGTTAAATATTGTCTAACTTATTTTTAACTAATATTCTTATGTCATTTTGTCTGAACAGAAAATTAATTTTCAGTTAATCTTTTGTTTTTACAGAAACAGATATGTTTTTTTTGGCCATCAGTATGGTAGGAACTGACTTTTCTATGATTGGACAACTTTTTCCTCACAGAGCAAGGATAGAAATTAAGGTAAAGTATACCTATAACATTTATTGGTTAGACAGGGTCAAAAAATTACTAAGATTTTTTTTCTTTTAACTTAATTCATGGTCATTTGTTCTCTATTATGTTTTGTGTGTGTGTGTGTGTGTGTGTGTGTGAGAGAGAGAGAGAGAGAGAGAGAGAGAGACATTGAGAAATCTTACAAGAATCAATGTCACACACACCATGGGTTCTGATGTGTGTGGTATAAGATTCTAGGCCTGTACTCTGCCTCAAACCTGGTGGGATATGAGCCAGTTTGAACCCCATTTATCAGGACCAGATTTCCTGGTAGTGCTCTGCCCTGCCTAATACCTTTAACTTGATCTGGACTCGCCCAGGTAAGACTTAGATTTACATTTTTGCTTAGTTTCTGCATAGACTCTCCCTCTATTACACTTAAAACACTCTTGAATAATAACAATGGATTAAGTTAGTGTTAGCTTAATTGACTATACATTTTATCTGTTTAGTGTGAGAGCCAAATTTTTTTTTTTGTTAGTTTTTGTTTTTATTCTTTTTCTGACTTTTTAAGACAGTTTCTCTGTGTAGCCTTGGCTGTCCTAGAACTCACTCTGTAGTTTAGGCTGGCCTGTATCTCAGAGGTTCACCTGCCTCTGCCTCCTGAGTGCTGGCACTAAAGTTGTGCACCACCATTGCTTGGCTTAGTCAACTTTTATTCTTATAATCTAGCATATTTACATGTCTGTGTGTTTATGAATATGTATGTGTATAGGCCCACTCATACCCAATGAATATATACAAGCAATAGGATTACTCAGTGGGAGTTGGTTCTCTTCTATCTTCTATCAGTTCTTGATGTTGAAATGAAGCTGTCAAGCTTGGCCCATGACTACTTTCTCTATGCTGTAAATCTGCCTTTCATTGTTTATTTCTGCTATTGATAATAAAGATAGGATGAGGAAAATTTGTGTGAATCCTCATTACAAAAAATTTATTTGGACTGTGTGTGCGTGTCCATGTCTGTGTGTCCGTCCATGTCTGCCCACACATCACATGTGTACAATATTTGAGGAGGCAAGAAGAGGGCATTATTTCTTTGAACTGGAGTTACAGATGTCATGAACCTCCATGTGGCTGCTAGATATTGAACCCATGTCCTTGGAAGGGCATCCCATGCTCTTTCCCATTGAGCCATCTTTGTAGCTCTCTATCCTCATTTTGAAGAAACTAAAGCTTTAAGTAACTTAGCCTATTGGCAAAAATATACCATTTAATACAAAATAGTATGCTTTGTAGAATTTCAAATTATTGCTCACTAATTAGAAATAATCCTTGTTTAATGGCAGAACATTACTATAGATCTTTTTGTTGTTAACAGAATAAATTTAAACGTGAAGAAAAAACAAATGGATGGAGAATAGACAAAGCATTCCGTAAGTATGAAAGAATTCCTTCACAGAGTATTATTTGTAGAGGTTGATAATAATCAATTCTTTGTCTTTGGCTCTAGTGTTTTAGATTTGTCCTTGTATTGGCATAAGACTAAAGATGAAACCTTTTCATTTTTTGTGTTTTTTTTTTAAGATAAGGTCTTGTATATATTCCAGGCTAGTCTGGAACTTTTATTTTGTTTTGTTTTTGTTTTTCTTTTTTTTTAATACTTATTTATTTATTATGTATACAATATTCTGTCTGTGTGTATGCCAGCAGGCCAGAAGAGGGCACCAGACCCCATTACAGATGGTTGTGAGCCACCATGTGGTTGCTGGAAATTGAACTCAGGACCTTTGGAAGAGCAGGCAGCAGCCATCTCTCCAGCCCCCTGTTTTTGTTTTTTGAGGCAGGGTTTCTCTGTGTCCTGGCTGTCCTAGAGCTCACTTTGTAGACTAGGCTGGCCTCAAATTCACTGAGATCCTCCTGCCTCTGCCTCCCAAGTGCTGGGATTGAGGGCATGTGCCACCACTGCCTTACTTAGTCTGGAACTTTTAATCCTTTTGACTCAGCCTCCAAGTGCTGGAGTTACAGGTATGCACCACTATGCCTCAGTTGTTCTTTATTTGTTTGTTTGTTTGTTTGAGTCAGGGTTTCTCTGTGTAGCTCTGGCTGTCCTGGAGCTCACTTTGTAGACCAGGCTTGGTTCAAAATCACGGAGATCCACCTGCCTCTGCCTCCTGAGTACTGGGATTAAAGGTGGTTACTACCATTGCCTGGCAGTAAACAGAGTTTTAAGTCAATGAATTTATACAGTAATTGATAATGACAATTGGCTTTTTCAAATTTCCGTTCTGTACCTATGTGTGCATGGATGTGCACAAATGTATATCGGAGGACAAGGTATAGGAGTTGGTCTTCTCTTTTCATCATGTGGTTCTGCGCTACACTTAGGGTATCAGGCTTGGCAGTAAGTGCTTTTATAAACTGAGCCCTCTCACTGGCCCCTGAGTGGTTTTTTATTGGGAAGGAATTATGTTCAAGAGATAGTTCATGGAAAATAGATGCGATAGCAGATTCCGTTTGTTGTCAGCCAATCACTGAGTCAACAGCATTGATTACCTGCTGTGTTCTGGTTGCTCTTGAAGATGTGTCGTCAAATAAGGCAGATGAGAAATCTGCTTGGAGAGCCCCAAGTTTAAATAGGTGGGGGATATTGTTATGCAAGTTTCAAGTACTGATTGAGTTCTTGGAAGAAAAAGGAATTGGGTCTCGATGCTTATTGATCCTCAGTGAAGTTCTTTATGAATGGGTAGCATTTAAATTTAGATATGATTTAGAAGAGAGTAGGAACCAGCTAGTTTCTAATACCTTCATTAAAATTATTATCATTTTTATTTTTGTAAGTCTACAGAAAGAGTACAAGAGATCTATAAATAAAACCAAATTTATGTTTTCTTTAATTAATTTATTATGTATATGCCTGCCCGCCAGAAGAGGGCACCAGATCTCATAGATGGTTGTGAGCCACCATGTGGGTGCTGGGGATTGAACTCGGGACCTCTGAAAGAGCAGCCAGTGCTCTTAACCTCTGAGCTATCTCTCCAGCCCCCCAAATTTACATTTAAAGTAATTTTCTTGTTTTAGAAGGTACATACTTTTCATGAACAAATATCAGCATTTCATAATTAATGTGTCAGTGTTCATTTAGCTATGAAATTACCTGTGTTGCCAAATTTAATTACTTCTAAATAAAATTTAAAAAAGAGACGGTGAAGCAGAAAACAATGTATAGTGCATAAAAACAATTAAAAAAAAAAAAGAAAGAAAAAGGAGATAGGGCCCCACTGTTTAGCCTTGACTGTCCAGGAAAACTCTGCATAGACCAGACTAGACTCAAACTCACAGAGATTCACCTGCTTCTGCCCCTCAAGTTCTGGAATTAAAGGTATACATCACTGTGCCTACCCAATTTTTTAAAAAAGATTTATTTATTTTATTTTCTGTGTATGTGTTGAGTGCTTGCATATATGTATGTGTGCTATGTGTGTGCTTGGTGTCCACAGAGGATAAAGAGGGTGTTGGATTCCTTGGACTTTAGCAGGTGTTTGTGAGCTGCCGTGTGGTTTCTGGGAACTCAACCTATCCCTTTCCAAGGGCAACAAGTACTCTTAACTGCCAAACCATTTCTTCAGCTTCAAAATACAGCTCCTACCCCGACCCTGTCTCTGTATAGCCTTGGATTGCCTAGAACTCAGTGTGTAGGCTAGACTCCTGGCTTCAGATTCACAGAGATTCAACTGCCTCTGCCTCCTGAGTTCTGGAATTAAAGGTGTGCACCACCATACCCTGCTCAAAATAAAATTTAATTAAAGTTAGCCATAAGGCTGATGTTAGGGGAAAATAATTCATATGTGATTTAGAGAATATCCACTTGTCGTGCGTGAATTCATGAGTAGACACCCATGGTCGACGAGGGGGGCTGATACCCAGTGTCCTGTCTTCAGTTGAAAGCCTTTCCAGGAATGGCTCCTGAAAGATCTGGAGTATTGTGAATGAGAAACTTCTATTTAAAAAATGGAGAAACTTTCCACTGGGCTTAATATATTATTAGAAAATAATTTATAGATTCTATAGTTTTTTATGATTTTTATTCTTTGTAATAGGAAATTAAAAATTAAAGAAAAACTTCTGTGGGTTTTTTAAAGGTTTATTTTATGTGATGAATGTATGCATACATGTGTATTTACCACGTGTGTATGTGGTGTCTCTGGAGGTCAGAGAGGGCACTTGATCATTCGGCACTGGAGTTAGGGATGGTTGTTACTCACCATGTGGTGCTGTGCTGAGGACTGACCCTGCATCCTCTGAGCCATCTCTTCCACTCCCTTTATGGATTGTTTGTTTTTATTTGGGAAGGGTCCTATATTTTAAGTCCTCTAGAACCACCTAAAAATTCTTTCTAGATTCCTGGGGTGCTGGTTCTTTGTTGTGGAGAATTAGAGAAAATTATTTTAGTTATATTAAATTAAAACAGTATTTTAGTGTGTGCCTTTTACTGAATCATTTTTGTGATCTTTCTGCACATCACCACAGTTTAGATGTAAAGTTTAAGGAAGCATTCCTTTGTAGATTCATTCCTTGTTTTTTTACTGATTGTTTTTTCTCTATTATACAGTTGACAATGGGAGTATTTCTGACTTCATTGGACTGTTTATTTTACTGATGCTCTGAAGAATACATAGTGAAGTGGTAGTAATGGAAAGAGGGCATGTTGTAATCATAGGCTCGTGGAGGATATCTGAGTTATCTTGATATGTTTGGGGGCTGAAAATTAAACCCAGGTTATTTTTTGTTTTGCTTTGTTTTGTTTATTGGAGTCATGGTTTCTCTGTACCTTTGGTGCCTGTCCTGGAACTAGCTCTTGTAGACCAGGCTGGCCTTGAACTCACAGAGATCGGCCTGTCACTGCCTCCCAAGTGCTGGGATTAAAGACGTGCGCCGCCACCACCTATCTAAATCCAGGTTCTTGTACCAGCTAATTCATGTGCTCTACCACTGCATTATCTCCTGGCCTTATCTTTGCCATTTAAAATAATTGATATAGTAGTTCAAAGTGTAATTTGAAATTTTAACAAAGAATATACCCTAGTAACCAGCATCCTAAGTTATGTGTAGAATATTTTCATCAACTAAGAAGACCCTTTGTTTGCTTTCCCGTCAAGCTTTGATAGCCCAAGGATATTGCTGTTTCCATTTAAATTATCACTGTCTAGTTTAGCATGTTTTAGATCATCTAATTAAATCATGCAATATATAATGCTTGGTATTGGTTTCTTTTACTTTTATTTTTGAGATTCACCCATTTTATTGCTTGTATAAATAGTTTAATACTTTTATTAGGTTGGTACAGAAGTAATTTTGGTTCTTGCATTGTTAAAATTATTTTATATGCTTACATTCTTAAATATAGTTATTATGCATTATTAATGCACACTTCTCACCTTAGGATCTTGTACTACTGACTTATTACCTATTTATATTATGGAAATCATAGACAAAAAGCAAATTCCAGATAGTCTTTTACATTATTTTAAATTTTTTTAGATTTTATTTTTATATGTCTGAATGCACATCTGTGCAGCCCATGGGTGCAGTACCTACAAAGGACAGAAGTGGGTGTCGGATTCCATGGAATTGGAACTGCACATGGTTGTGAACTATCCTGTGGGTACTTGGAATTGAACCCTCAAAGAGCAGTGTCTTAGGGTTACTATTTCTGTGATGAAACACCATGACAAAAACTACTTCAGGAGGAAAGGGTTTATTTGGCTTATTGCTCCACATCACTGTTCATCATAGAAGGAAGTTAGAACAGGAACTCTGGAGGCAAGAGCTGATGCAGAGGGCATGGAGGAGAGCTGCTTACTGGCTTGTTCTTTATGACTTGCTCAGCATGCTTTCTTATAGAACCCAGGACCACCAGCCCAAGGATAGCACCCCCACCATGGGCTGGGCCCTCCCGCATCATTCATGAATTAAGAATATAGGCTTGCCTACAGCCTGCTCTCATGGAGGCATTTTCTTAGTTGAGTCTCCCTCCTTTTGGATGACTCTACCTTGTGTCAAGTTCATGTAAAACTAGCCAGCACAGGCAGCCAGTGCTCTTAACTGCCCAGCCAGCTCTTTTGCCTCTCAAGTATTTTCTTATTTGAGTTCAAAATGGGTCATATATATGGAGAAAGTTTGCAACAATAACAGTGCATTTGGTCCAGGAACTGTTAAATATACTGTTAGAATAATGGTTCAAGAAGGTTTGCAAAGAAGAGGGGAGCCTTGAAGGTGTGGAATGTAGCAAACTGAGCAGTTGTTGAATCTGCTCCTTTTATAACTCAAAGGTTGCTGTAGAACTCAGTGTGGACCATTCAGTGGTCATTTTGCATTGGAAGTAAATTTGAAACATAAAAAAGCTCGAATAAAAATGCATTTTGAACTATCGTCCTGATTCTACACACAACGTTGTCCCATTTCTTTATTGGGTTGTGATGTGCAATGAAAAGTGGATAGTGTAAGACAACAGTGCCCAACAGTGGTTGGACTGAGAAGAAACTTCAAAGCACTTCTCAAAACCAAATTTGAACTGCTCACAAAAAGGGATGGGGTTATGAATCTTGACTGGTGGTCTCTTAACAGTCTGATCCATAGCTTTCTGAAATCTGATGAGACTATTACACCTGAGAAGCCAACATTGGTCAAAAGAAAGGGCCCATTTTCCACAATGCCCAACCTTATATCACACAACTAATTCTTCACAAATTGAAACTTGAACAAATTAGGTTACATAGTTGTGGTTTTGAGTCAGGGTCTCACTGTAAACCCTGACTGATGTAGAGCTTGATATGTAGACCAGGCTGGCCTTGAACTCACAGAGATGCCTGCCTTTGAAATCAAAGATGTGTGCCACCACACCTGGCTTAGGCCACAAAGTTTTGCTTTATCTGCTATGTTCACCTGACCCCTTGCCAGTTGACTGTGACTTCTCTAAGCATCTCAACAGTTTTTCACAAGTAAAATGTTTTACACCAGAAAGAAGCAGAAAGAGTTCATTGAATCCCAAGCATGGACTTTACACTACAGGACTAAAACAAAACACCTTACTTTTAATTGGCAAAAATATATTGATTGGAATGGTTTCTATTTTGGCAAGAAAGCTGTATTTGAACCTATGTATAATGATATAAAACTCATGGTCTAAAACAGCAGTTCCTTTCACACCAACCTCATATTTTAATTTACTTTTTTGGATTGGGGCTTGAATCCAAGGTCTTGTGTATTCTATAAGTGCTATGTCACTGAGCTCTTACACACTTAGCCCATACTTGTTAAGTTACTTTTTTGTTTTATTCCTTAACAGTGCCATATATTTGTTTATCCATCCTTTGTCTAATAAATAAGCCCCTTTGCTTTGGATATTGTACTACTTTGAAAACTAGAGAGCTCTTCTTCTTTTTTCTTTTTTAAATAAAAACTAAATTTTCCCCCTTTCTTTAAACAGAGGAAAAACGCCCCTTTGACTTCGATTTTTTTGCTCATTTGCTTCAGAAAGTTCTTGCTGAAGAAGAAAAAAGAAAACAAAAATCTACTAAATGTCAGAGTTCAAAGGAAAAGTCCTCCAAACCACGGAAAAACATAAAAGGTATTGATTGGAGTTTCATCTAGTGATGTAAAATTTACAGTATTGCCATTATGAATTGAGAGCTCAGATGTTATTCAGGTAGTTCATACCATCATAGTGCATAGTTGGAGGGAAGTATTAGTATCATTGCTTTGCCAGTTATCTGGGGCAAATAACAGCTCCCTTTTAATGATTTATTTCTGTTTGTGTGTTACCTGTATTGTGGGGGGGGCGGTGTGGGTGCGTGAGCATGTGCATGAATTTGTGCTTTTTTGAGAGGCCTGGTATGAGCTGGAGAGAT
Organism: Ondatra zibethicus; assembly: GCA_004026605.1. Lineage (NCBI taxonomy): Eukaryota > Metazoa > Chordata > Mammalia > Rodentia > Cricetidae > Ondatra > Ondatra zibethicus. The sequence goes on from PVIU01005774.1 coordinate 68,671, forward strand.
GATGCAGAGGTTAAGAATGCTTTGTTGCTTTTAAATTGGGCTGGTGTCTGGTTCCCAGCACTTGTGTTGGTGTGACTTACAATTGCATTTGACTGCAACTCTATGGCATTTGATGTCGTCTTGTAGACTCTCTAGATATCCACATACTGTGTGTGTACACACGTATATTTAAAAGGAAAAACAATGTTTCAGTCTGGGGATGTAGTTTAGTACTTTCCAGGAATGCAGAAGACTGCCTGGATTTGATCCCCAGTACCACAAAAAATGATGAAAAAAATCCTTGGTTCAGGAGACACAAGTTCATGCCTACTTTCAGTTATATAGTATAGTATAGTTGGAAGCAACCTGGATTGCATCAGACCTTGTCTTAAGCAACCCAAAATGATACAAAAGATAGAATTCTAGAACTGTTCTACCTGATGTTCAAAGCAAATTCTTCAGCATTCTCAGGAATAACTATCACTAAGCCCTTTCCTAGCAAATAGTGGTGTGTATGTAATTTTTTAAAATGAAAATGTAATCTCATAAATATGTAAATATTTCTGCCACCTGAAGTTTTTATATAGCAATATACTTTGAATCCCATCACATTTCTACATATAAACTTACTTTTATTGGTGATTGGCATGTATGTGTCTTTCTTTTTGTTGGGGGCAGCAGTGCTGGGCATTGAACCCATGGCTGTGTATATGCTAACTCGGATGTGCTTTACCACTGAGCCATACTCTAGCCTGTACCTGCATGAACTTATAGTGCGAACGTTATAGCTGAGCTCTTCTTTTCCTCTTTTAGTCTATCTTTAGTTTTTGCACAAAAATAACATGACAGACAGAATATACTTTTGAGTATTTATCATCTTCCCTTTCAATAAGTTTTCTGTACATATCTCATGTATTTATAACAATTTCTCTTGTTTTTAGCAAAAAAGGTAACTAGTGAAGAAGTGAATGATGATCCAGATGAATCTGTAAATAGTAACGGTTCAGATCCAGAAAGATCTCAGAAGGATACTCAGACAGTTACTGAAGAGGAACCACCAACTTCGTCAGGACAGGATTTAGAACAAACCATGTTAGAGCAAGACCAAAATCAAGAGAAAAGGAGGAGGAGGAAGAAGCAAACTGAAGCTGATAAACAGGAAGCATCAAATCTTGTAGGAAATGTCCTCGTTCAGTCGAGCTCTTCTGAAGCAGAAATACACAAGAGTAAGTTTCAAACACATCCTAAGAACCACGGTTTTACTAGAAGGGGCGTGCACAATAATGTGTATGACAGATGCTACCATTGTGGATAACAGCAATTACTAATGTTTGTCAGTGGTTGTCTGCCCAGTACTATGTTACATCTTGCCATCTTAATTTTAGTTAAAGAGAAAAAACAGCTGTAGAAAACAAAACAAAAAAAGTGAAGCAGGAAGAATTTTCTCCAGATTGTTCAGAAGTTGAATTATTTCCCTTGTGTTCCCCTTAACAGTCATTGGTGATCACATGTCTGTAATGAATCTCAGATTTTTATGGTCTGCCTTCATGGAATACCTCTGTGAGTCTGTAAAAAGAGCTAGTAGAATTTCCATTTCTTTTTTTTTTTTTCTTGTATTCTTAAAATGCAAGCATACTGTAATTTAAGTGTTGCTGGAAGACAAAACCAAAGCTTAAGAGGAGACTGGGTCCTTCTTAAGAGTTTGCTTTAAGGGGCTGGAGATATGGCTCAGTGGTTAAGTGGCTGCTCTTCCAAGAGGTCCTGAGTTCAATTCTCAGCAACCACATGGGGGCTCACAACCATCTGTAATGATATCTGGCGCCCTCTTCTGGCATGTGGGCATACATGGAGGCAGAATGTTGTATAAATAATAAATAAATACATCTTTAAAAAAGTTTGTTTTAAGACTACTTAAAGTGGGGGGCTGGAGAGATGGCTCAGTGGTTAAGAGCACTGGCTGCTCTTCCAGAGGTCATGAGTTCAATTCCCAGCAACCACATCTGCTCACAATCATCTGTAATGAGATCTGGTACCCTCTTCTGGCATGTGAGTATACATGGAGGCAGAATGTTGTATACATAATAAATAAATAAATATTTTAAAAAAAAAGAATACTTAAAGTGAAATAATAGGTTTGGAGGTACTGCTAAGTAGTAGAGCATGTGCTTTTGGCACGCTCAAGTTCCTGGCTTTACTGCTTAGGAACCCCTTCTGCCTGCTTCTTTAGTCCTCTTCCAGACCCTCCCCAGTGTGTCTTCCAGCTTCATGTTTTTTTTTTAAATAACCAAACAAAACAACCTATTGAGTCCCATCAGTGTTGCTCATATGTGCACGGGTATGGGATCATCCATACCTAACCTACCAGACACCATACTCCTTACAAAACCAACTATCCCTTCCCCAGTAGCCATCACCTGCCAGGAGCACCTCAGCTGAGGATAGGGTCTTATGTCCTTCCCTGACCCATGCTGGACTGTTGACTGGCTTGATCTTGTGTTTGTAAATATATTTGTTGTGAGTTCATAAGTGAAATACTCCTGTCATGTCCAAAAGGCTGATTTTCAGAAGTTCTCTTCAACCTCTGGTTCTTACAGACTTTCTGTGACCTCTGTGATGTTTCCCAAGTTCACGGGTTGGGATGACTGGTTGGTTTAGTTGTTCATTTGAGACTGAACACTCAGCAGTCACTTTCTGCAGTTTGACCATTTCTGAGTTTGTAATGATTGTGTTAACTACAAAAAGAAGCTTCTCTAGTAAGGATTGAGAGCTGCACTAACCCTTAGCTGTGAAGACAACTGTTTAGAAGGCAGTTGGTGCTGTGCCTATTTAGCAAAGCAGTAGGTTATTCCTTATGGCTTAGGACATCATGGTTTCTGGTCCGGGCTTTCTTGCTCAAGCAGAGGTTCCTCCTGTGGACCTGGCTAGAAACCTAATCAAGAAGCAGTTGTTATTTCTAGCATTTGTGCCACTGTTGCACCAGTGGACATCTCTTGTCAGTTCAGTTGCAGTTGCTTGCAGGGTTCATAGGTGGTAAGACTGTTAATGACTTTTTCTTTCAGTAGCCTGTATAACACCATCAGCACAATGAGAGCTAGCTAGCAGAGAGGAAGTCATAATAGTTTAAAAGACCAGTTCTGGTAGTTGAAGTAATACGAGTTTTCTTTTTCTCTTTTGAGATAGGGTCTAATATAGCCCAGGCTGGACTAGAACTTTCTTTGAAGTCAAGGATGATCTTGAACTCTTGCTTCTCCAGTCTAAGAGCAGGGATTGTGTTTATTTGCTCTTATGTCCTGCTTACGGCTGTCTGGTTTTTGTTGTTGTTTCTCTATGTAGCCCTAGCTGTCCTGGAACTCACTCTATAGACCAGACTGGCCTTGACAGAAATCTGCTTGCCTCTGCCTCCCAAATGCTGTGATTAAAGGCATGTGCCATCATGCCCAGCCCACAGTTGTCTGATTTATAAGCATTAGAATATTATACTCTTGTTGTTATATTACATGTAGAGGCTTGTGAGATAGCTCAGTGGGTAAAGGTACTTAAGTTTGATCCCAGGGATCCACAAAGAAGAAAACCAACTCTTGTTAGTTGTTTTCTGATGTTCACATGGGCACTGTGGTAACACACACACACACACACACACACACACACACACACACACACACCAAGTAAATGAATAAGAAAATGGAAGTTATTTTTTTAAAAAGAGATTATGTAATAAAAGAAAACTGGGTAAAATGCCCAGTACCTGTAATCCCACCACTTAGGTGGTAGAGTAGGTAGATAAGTAGATTCAGAAGTTCAGTATTATCCTTGGCTACCTAGTGAATTTGATGCCAGCCTGTTACATTAGCCCCTGTCTCAACCAAAAGAAAAAGACAGATTTTTACATGTAAAGAAGAATAGCTTAATAGTTCTAGTCTTTTACCATCTAAAATATTGATGAGTCATTTAAGATGTTGGAACTAAGGTGGTTCTTTATCATAGGGTAAATGTTAGTACCTTTTATTACACATATTTATTTTGCATCTTTTTGTGTGCCTGAGATGACTCAGCACTTGCCTGCAATCCTGACAACTTGGATTCAATCCCCCAAACCCTCAAAGGTGAAAGGAGAGCACTAGCTGCACAGAGTTGTCTTCTGAACTCCATGTGTGTGTGGTGAAACATGTGAGCACTCATGCACACGCATACATATGTGCATAAATGATAATAGTAAATGTAATAAAATTTAAAGAGTAAATACGCTAGAGAAATGGCTTATCTATTAAAGGCTGAGGCTTAAACAACAAAACAAAATGTTCAAGAAAAAACCCTAAATCTTGAATGTTAAGTGGATTAATATTTTGTAGGAAAAGATAAATGTTGCATATAAATTCCTTATGCTTTAAAATATTGGTATCTTTATTACTTTTTGGAATAACATGTGTTTTATATTCCTAGATACAAGTCCTTCTGAGGAAAATGAAGGTGAATGCAATAAGGAACAGACACCTTCTTTCCCACGGCACATAGAAGACATTGCAGAATCATTCTCACCCTCCAGTGAAAAGGTGGAGCTGAGAACTGACTCCAGCCCTTCCACACGGTATTTTCTGCCTCTTTACTGGCTTTATCTGCATCTTCTGTTGATTCTCCAGTTGTCATTGTGGATTTGCACTTCTTTTCCTGTTTGTTCTGCTTCATTGAACCTTTTTGTTAAACTTGAATATAACTCAGATTGTTGTATTTTTATTAGCTTTTTAAAAGATTTCTTTTTATTATTAATTATGTTTGCATGTGTGTGTCTGTGTGGATATATGCACATGAGTGTAGGTGTCCACAGAGACATTGAATTCTCCTGGAACTGGAATTATAGGTGATTGTGACTACCTGGTATAGGTACTAAGAACTGAGCATGAGTCCTGTCAAGGAGTAGTGTGTACTCTTGACTGCAGAGCTATTTCTGTAGCCTCTTGGTTAACCATTTTCATTTTGTAAATCGTTGTGTATTATCTTCAAGCTTGGTATGCTGGTGCATTCATAAAATCCCAGTACTGAGGAGGCTGAGGCAGGTATATCATAAGTTCAAGGTTAGCTTGGGATACCTAGCAGGTTCTACTAGTAGTTCCTGCCTCCAAAACAAATAAGTACACACACAAACAAGTCCTCCTGTCATAGCCTCCCAGGTGCTGGGATTACATCAAGGACCGCCATGATGTTAACGTTTAATTCCCAGCACCCATATCAAAAGCCAGGTGTAGTACTACACACTGATAAACTCAGTATGTAGGAGGAAGAGATGAGATGCTTCGGTTGCTTACCAGCCTTCCTAGGCTAATTGGTGAGCCTTAGGTCAATAAAAAACCCAGGTTCAAAAACACAAGAATGATGGCAAGTGGTTTCACACCCTATCAGCAAGTATGTTTGCACACACACACACACACACACACACACACACACACACACACACACACACACACGGTATCCTTTAGTGGTATGAAAATTTATTTCTAGTAATATGTTCCTCCTGATACATTTTCCCTTCCTTAGTAATCAACAAGATATCATGCCGCTAGCAAGTGACTCCTCAGAGTCAAGTGCTGCAGATTTGCCTTTGTCAGAAGTTGTGAGTGCTACCTCCTGTGAAGTAAATAATGCTGGAACAGAAGAAAGAAGCGTTGACCTAGAGAATAGACCACTGTAAGTATTTTATATAGTAGGGTTTCTTTTTTAGCATGTTCTAAAACTATTAAACATTTTCTTCCCATTTCCTTTTTTGATTTTGGTATTAAACCCAGGACATTACATGGACTGGGCATATCTTCTAAGACTGAAAGGCTGAGTTGTATCTCCAGTCTCTGATAAACTTTGTTTTTAAAGATAGATATTTATTATTTTAAATTAGACATTTGATAGTAGATAGAAGATAGATAGATAGATAGATACATACATACATACATACATAATACATACATACATAGTCACATGCATATATGTATGTGGATTTATGCATTTGTGTGTGCGCCAGATCCTCTTGGAGCTGGAGTTAGAGGCAGTTGTGAGTCATCCTATGTGGTTCTGGGAACCAAATCCAGGAGCTCTTAACTGTTGAGGCATTTCTCCATCCTCTTGATAAAGATCTTAAATAACATTTAGGGAGTAGAAGGGACTCTTAGTGTGTCGATCACTTAACAGGTGATTTTACTGTAGTCTCTCAATCACATATCATCAAAAGATTTTCACTTTCTGTTTCTTTCTCTTGGGATTCTGTTTCATAATAGAATGGAAATACTGGGTGGGCCTGGCAGCCTACATACAATTAGCAAGCACTGGGTTTGATTGAGAGATCTTACCTCAAAGAATAAGGGGAAAGAGTGATTGAAGAAGATTCCCAAGGTCAGTCTTGGGTCTTGGATTAGTCAGGGTTCTATAGAGGAACAGTACGAATATGTATGTATGTTGGTGGGAGCGGGCTACTTGTTTGTGCTGGCTGTCTGGCTAGCTTACACCCGAAATAACCACACAGAAACTGTATTAATTAAAACACTGCCTGGCCCATTAGCTCTAGTTTCTTATTGGCTAATTTTTATATCTTAATTTAACCCATTTCTATTAATCTGTGTATCACCATGAGACTGAGGCTTTCTAGCAAGATTCTAACCAGCGTCAGTCTCAGGCAGAAGATCCAAGGCGTCTCTCACTCTACCCTTCTTCCCAGCATTCAGTTCTGTCTTTCTCCACCTACCTAAGTTCTGCCCTATCAGGCCCAAAGCAATTTTTTTATTCATTAACCAATGAAAGCAACGCATGAACAGAAGAATCTTCTATACCATATGTATGCATGTGTGTACATACATGTACATACAAACACATGCATACACACACACAGATACTGATATACATAGAAGGGAAATTTATTAGATTGGCTTAAAGGCTGTGGTTCAGCTAGTACAACAATGGGTGTCTACCAACGGAAGGTCCTAGAATTCAGTAGTTGTTCAGTCCATGAGGAAGCATGTCTCAGCTGGTCTTCACTATATGCTGGACTCCTGAAGAAATAGTCTCCAAAGCCAGTGAAAGAATGAACTTGCCAGTGAGAGCAAGCAGGCAAAGAACAAATCGCTTCCTTCTTCCATGTCCTTTATATGGGCTGTTGCAAAAAGGTGTGGCCCAGATTAAAGGTGGCTCCTTGCATCTCTAAAGATCTGGATTAAAGGTGTGTCTCCCTACCTCAAAGACGCAGATTAGAAATGCGTCTACCCACTTCAAATTATTTAATTAAGAAAAAAAAATCCCTCACAAGTGTGCTTAGTCCTTTGGATTTTAGTTAGTTCCGGATGTAGTCAAGTTCATAAGCAAGAACAGCCATTACAGGCCTACACAGCCACCCACATCCTCACATGAACACGAGCACACATGTATATCACATGCACACGAAAAGAAGAAAAAGGAGCAAAATCTGTTCAACTCATGAGTGCTGATTTTTAATGGAGCACACCACATTGAGAATCATTTTTTTTTTTTTTTTTTTTGGTTTTTCGAGACAGGGTTTCTCTGTAGCTTTGGAGCCTGTCCTAGAACTAGCTTTGTAGACCAGGCTGGCCTCGAACTCACAGAGATCCGCCTGCCTCTGCCTCCTGAGTGCTGGGATTAAAGGCATGCACCACCACTGCCCGGCCACCCTGTTTTCCTTCTAAAGAATGAGTGGTGTTTTTCAGTGACTTTAAGTATATGTTGAAACAAACCTAATTGTAACATACTCATACATAATGTTTTGCAGGGTCCTCCCCCATACTTTTATATAAAACATATATTTTATTTTTATAGCTTTATAGTGTTTCATCATTTGAATGTTTTCTAGTTTGTGTGGTTTGTTCTCCACTCATGGCCTTATAGTTTGTTTTTACAAATACTTACAGTCTTCTGCTTTCACTTTTATGTCAGTTTGCAAGTATGTTTTTCATTGAAGGTTTAAAAATGGAAGTGTTTGCTTAAAGAATATGTGTGTGTGTGTGTGTGTGTGTGTGTGTGCACATTCGTGCGCCATGGAACACATGCAAAGTTCAGAGGAGAACTTGAGGACATGATGCTCTCTTCCAGGGGTCAGACTCTTGATGGCAAGTTCCTTAATCTACTGAACCATCTCTTTAGCCCCCAGGTTTTTATTTTTATGTTATCTGATTTCTAATTTTTTCCTAATTTTTATGAAATCTTAGATTTACTCAATCTAAATTAAAGTTTATAAAGTTAACTTTCTTTTCTTTCTGCCTTCATTTAAATGTCTGATCCACTTGGAATATATTATCAGCATAGTGCAATGGATGGAACTCACTCTGTTTTGTTAATCGGTTTTCCCATTAGAAGTTGGTTTTTTTTTTTTTTTTTGGTTTTTTGAGACAGGGTTTCTCTGTGGCTTTGGAGCCTGTCCTGGAATTAGCTCTGTAGACCAGGCTGGTCTTGAACTCACAGAGATCCACCTGCCTCTGCCTTCCGAGTGCTGGGATTAAAGGCGTGTGCCTCCACCGCCCAGCTTAGAAGTTGGTTTTGTGTTTATTTTTAATTTTTTGCTTTTTTTTTTTTTTTTTTTGCAACAGGGTCTTGCTATGTAGTCTTAGCTCTCTTGGCACTTGCTGTGTATTTTAGGTTGGCCTCAAACTTAGAGAGATCCACCTGCCTCTTCCTCTTTAGTGCTGGGTTTAAAGGCATGCATCCTCAAACATAGCATAACATTTATTTTTTAAGTATTCTGTGTTACACATTTCAACTTTTCTATTTTGGGAGACGATCTTTAGTATGTTCTAAAATCATAGCTGCTTTGGGATTATTTTCTATTGTGTTTCATTTACATGTTCATATGTCTTGGTACCACTTTACATCTTAATTACTGATATTGACATGTTTTTAACATCTAATAGAGTGAGTCTCTCAGCTTCATGGCTTTAAGGAGCTCTTTGAATTTTCCAGTTTTTTAGAGTTTTATTTGATCGTGAATACATGTTGGTTGCAATTCAAATAACATCCATTTTCTTTTTTTTAGAGAGACTGAACAAGCAGAAAATGTTAAACCAAAATCCAGAAGTCGACTGCAGAGACCTAAACCTAATCTGTCCAGGGCAGTTGGGAAGAAGTCAGTTGTTTCTCAAGATAAACAAGATGAAAGGAGCAAAATCTCACCTTCAGAAACTTCAGCTGAAAAGGTGCGGCCTAAGAGAATGCATGGAAATGAAAGCTATAAACATATTTTCTAAGTAATTACAAATAAAATATTTAGCTTGTAATTTCAAACTCTTGTTACTGATAGGAAAACACAATAACTTAAAATTAGATTTATTAGTCTGTTTCATGTGTTTACTTCAGCAAGTGGGCTATAACAATTGAAAAAATCTCAATGATAAATTTGATGTGTGTGTGTGTGTGTGCGCGCGCGCACACATGTGCGTGAGCACGCATGCAACTAGGGATGAACCTAGGCCTTGGTCATGCTAGGCAAACATTCTCCCACTCACCGACATCCCCCAGCTCATTTTTAAAATTGTACAAAACGTTTATTCAAAATATTTCTTCTTCTTTTTTTTGTTTTTTGTTTTTTGGAGAGAGGCAGAACTGAGTTTAAGGCCACCCTGGTCTACAGAGTGAGTTTCAGGACAGGCTCCAAAGTTACACAGAGAAACCCTGTCTTGAAAAAAACAAACTAATAAACAAACAAAAAAGATTGTATGATTGTGTGTTTTATAATACTTTGATCTGCTCTGTATTTAGAATTTTTAGTTTTAATTCTCATTCAGCGGAACATTTTATTGTAAATAACTTTAGTGTAAAAAATTATATTTATAGAATCATGTGGAAAAAGAGAGATTGAATGTACCTGAAAATTTTGGGACAGAGAATACAGAAAGAGAGAACCTAGGTGCTGAAACTGTGTCTGAGTAAGTACTTGGAAAGAAATGATCTTCAGGAGTGGTTGTGATTGTTAGTTTTCTTTTTAATAAAGTCTGGATTGTCAACAAGGGTACTTTAAATCTGTTTTCATTATAGATAGTAGCAAGAAATTTTGCTAATGCATGGAGTGTTTGGTGTTAGAGATAGAAATGACGGAATGGGTAGACCTAGGGTCGTATCTGATTTGTATGTGTGAAGCCCTGGGTTCACTTAGGAGCCTCACATAAACCAGGTGTGGTGGCATGTGCTTGTGATGCCAGCACTGCAGATGTAGGTGAGGGGTTGGACGTTCAAGATTATCCTCATCTCAGGTGATTTTGAGGCCAGCCTGTGGTACAGGAAAACTGTCTCAAAAAAAAAATAAATGAAGTTTTAGAGCTTTATTTATTTATTTATTCATTCATTCATTCATTCATTCATTCATTCATTTATTTATTTATTTTGAGGCAGGGTTTCTCTGCATAGCTGTCCTGGAACTTGCTCTGTAGACCATGTTTGTCTTGAACTCAGAGATCTGCCTCTTGAGTGCTGAGATTATAGGTGTTCACCACTACCATCTGATATAAAATTTTTAAATGGGCGTATGAATCTATTGAGTTAGCAGTTTTGTGTTTCCTTCAATTTACTAATATTTTCTAAGAAGTCTTATCAAATAAATAAGTGATTAAGATATGTTTGTGGATGGTTGTATTTGTAGGAAGTGATTTCTAAAGGAATATTTAACTTGATATGGGTATAAGACTGGCTAGCTCCAAGTATGGTTGTGAGCAGTAGATTCTGGGCTATTCAATGGGATGCTGTTCTATAAATTGGTACTGATTCCCTGGCATTATATATATTCATTGATGTCCTGAAAGAGAAACAATAGTGTCACATGTTGGGTAGATACAGGTTTTTCCATTTTTAAAGTGTGATTTTGATTTTTCTTTTTAAAAATACATAACTTAGGCAACATTAATGGATATTCCAATGGGAAATGAAGTACAGGATAACATTCCTCTTGATTCTTCTGCATCACCTATTTTTTAGAGGATTCACTTTCTTTCAGTGTCTATGATAATTATGTCTGTAAAGATCAACAACACTGTTTACCGAAGAACATTTTGCTAAGCTGTTTATCAGGGTCTCACTCAAGGTGTTCATCTATTTCTTCTCATGTGTTTTTTAGCACTTTAAAAAGTACTTGGCCGTAGGTTTTTTCAATATGGTGCACTGGGGGATATGTTTTATATTTTATGTGGAATGTCCAGAGAAGGATGGTGATAGCATATGGTTTTCTTACCATCAGCTGTCACAGTAAGGCTTGCTTTGCAGTTACATTTCAGAGGGATTTTAGTTCATCATCAGTGATGGGGAAGGTATCCTGGTAGAGGCAGATTTGTCTCTTGGGAGGGTGCTGAGATGATACTGTGTGTGAGGATTTTATAGCTAGGCTTCCAGAATCGTCTGTTTGAAAGAGTAGAGTGTAGATGTATAGTGACTATCTTACACGATGTTCTTTTTTTAAAAATTATTTTATTTCTTTATTTTTTTTAATTAATAAATTTATTATTTATACAATATTCTGTCTGTGTATATCCCTGAAGGCCAGAAGAGGGCACCATACCTCATTACAGATGGTTGTGAGCCACCATGTGGTTGCTGGGAATTGAACTCAGGACCTTTGGAAGAGCATTTTGCCTAATGCTCTTAACTGCTGAGCCATCTCTCCAGCCCCAAGATGTTCTTGTGGATACTTGAAAAATGCTTCCTATTTAACATGACTTACCTATTTATATAGCCAAACAACTTTGTGACTTTATTATAATCATACTGTTACTTCTTTGTGATTCTAGTTTAAGTGAAAAGTCTTGTGTACAGGAAGATGGTAAACCAAAGGTCGTAAGACCTGCACGTCTATTGAGAGGCCGAATGCAAAGACCAAGGCCTAACATACAGACAGCTGCAGGAAGAGAAGAGACTCCTACACCGCAGGGGAAAATCGGGGCCCATGTAGAGAAGAATGAAGATGAATCCTATGTTGATAGAGAGCAAAGTGAATCCTGTGTTGTGGTATGTTGATTCTGATAACATTTATTAAGCAAGTATATAAGCCTTAATGTAAGCTTTCACCCTTTTAAAATAAACTTTTGTGTGTTGTTTGTTGCATTTGTGGACAAAATCTCATAGTGAGGAGTTTTGTTTATTGTTAAATCATTTTAGATATTTGAGCGTTGTACATGACTCTTGGTTGCTCTCATCTTACCTCATATTTGGACTTGGTTTTTTCCCTGTGCTTCAGATTGAGCCCAGGTTAGGCAAGCACTCTACCCTTGAAGACATTCTCAGCCTCCTTTCTGAAAGATGGTCATATATGTGGATTTTAATATTGGCTTAAACAAAATATTGAAAGTACTCCTTTGAAGTATAATTCCCAAAACAGATAATGAATAGTGTGTGTGAATGAGAGAGAGAGAGGGGGGGGGGGATACAGAGAGAGATGTAGAAGACCGAACCTAAGGCTTCTTTCATTGCTAAGAAAGCACTCTTGCCTCTGAACTATATCCCTGGCTCATGGAGTTTTAGATTATTTAAATAGTCCTTAGAAGAAAGCAGAATTAGCATGACTTAACATTTGGGTTCCTTCTGCTATAATTTTATATTTTAGATAGAGTCTCATGCCGTCCCAGGTGGATTTCCAACTCACTGTGTAATTGAGAATAACCTCTGATCCTCCAGCCTCCACCTAGTGCTAAGATTGTAGGCATGTGCAGCCATGCCTGTTTTTATGTGGTGCTGTGGATTGAACCTTGCAAGGGCTTTGTGTGTGCTAGGTAAACACTTGTACTACCTGAGCTACATCCTTAGCCCTGTCTATTGTTACAGTTTTTACAGTCTCTTAAAAGAGTAAGAATTTAGAAATCCAAGCACTGTGGAGGATTCTGACAAATGTGATGGAAACAGACTGAAGTAGATGAGTCTGAAATTTCGCTTTCTGATGGCACAGCAAAGACTAGGACTTTGAGACGTGGTAAATATGGGATTTTTAAGATAGCAAAAGGAAAAACACTAAAATGTGTTTTATGACTGTTATTTTATAATTTCAACTTTTTTTTTTTACTATTTTATTTATACTCAAATGAGATGGAATATTTTGCAGTTGGATTGTTTTCAAATTCCCTCAAAAGCCTAGGTTTGTTTGGGAAAGTGGTCTTCTGCATTTACCTCCCAAGTCCCAGAACATGCATCATAATACCTGGTTACAATAGATTTTTCAGTAAAAAATTTTAAAGTTTTGTTTCATTGTGAAATCTAAAATGCTATAAACTTTGTTATTAAGATTCCTCAACAAATGGAAAATGAGTCCCTTAAAAACCTCCAGTGTGAAGATGTCACATCCCAGCCTGAAAAAAAGGATCCTTCGGGAAATGTGCAATCTGAAGAGCCCAAGGTTCTTAATGAATGTCCAAGGTGAGCATCGTTTATTCAATTATATAATTTTCAAGTTTTTAATAAGGTTCAGATTAGTTATATTTATTTATTGTGTGTTATAAGACAGAAATGGGGTGCGCATGCCATGGAGGTCAGTGAATGACTTTTGGGAGTCAGTTCTCTCCTTCCACTGTGCCTTCATGACCTGGGAATGGAACTCTGGTCATAAGGCTTAGAAGGAAGCATTTACCTCCTGAGCCATCTCACTGACCCCACAGAAACAAACTAAATGGCCTCTCTATCTGTGTGTCATCTGTTATGGCTAACAATGTATAAGGTGTTAGAGAGAAGGCTTAGCTGTTCACATTGCTTACTGTGTTTGCAGATGGGCCAGGCTTGGTTCCCAGCACCATACCACCTAGATCACAACTGATTGCAATTGCAGTTCTAAGGCATTTGATAACCTCTGGCTTCGTTGGGCGCCTGATGCATGTGGTATATATAAACACACATACACATAAATTAAAAAATAGTTCTTAAAAAACAAAACAAAAACGTAAAGGGTTGACGAGATGACTCGCTGGGTAAAGAGGCACTTTCTCTCAAGTTGGATGACCTGCATTCGATCTCTGGATCCCACATGGGGCAACAAGAGAACCAACTCCCATAAGTTGTCCTCTGACCTCCATGTGCATGTGCCCCACCCTCACATTAAATACATGTAAAGGGGAGCTGTCATTACGTATAGCTTTATTTACAAAACTGTTTAGGAATAATTTTTTTTTAAAAGATTATTTATTTATTATGTATACAACATTCTGCCTCCATGTATGCCCGCACACCAGAAGAGGGCGCCAGATCTCATTACAGATGGTTGTAAGCCACCATGTGGTTGCTGGGAATTGAACTCAGGACTTCTTGAAGAGCAGCCAGTGCTTAACCTCTGAGCCGTCTCTCTAGCCCAAGGAATAACTCTTTTCAAGGAAGTTTATGTCATAGCTTTCATGTTAGTTCCTAAGTTATAAGTGATTTGAAGAAAACTACTTAATATAAACTAGGATCAGAGTTAATAGGAGCAGTTTTTTCACTTAGCAAGCGTATTCGCTGGCTGGGGGTGGTGTGCGCCTTTAATCCCATCACTCGGGAGGCAGAGGCAAGTGGATCTCAGTGAGTTCGAGGCCAGCCTGGTCTACAAGAGCTAGTGCCAGGACAGGTTCCAAAGCTACAGAGAAACCCTGTCTTGAAAAACAAAAACAAAAACAAAACAACAACAACAATAATAAAACCACAAGCATATTCATTAGATGTTTACATCCAGATAGAAATGCTACTTTTCGGTAATGTTTGATTTTCTAAAATTAGGTCAGTTATATGTAGAACCCATCCTCCTCATAGCCAAAGTTCCTGTTTATTATTTTTACCAAACCAGACTGATGGAATCATTAGGATGCTTATAGCTTGATAATAACTGAAGCATGTAGATGCAGAGATAACAGCCTGGATTTTCTGTATCTGTTCTCTAACATTTGCATTTAAAGTCTGGCTGTGATCTATTTTCATAGACCTGTTTTATAACATCTAACTTGAAAGACTGGGTTCCTGTCACTTCAAGCATTCCTTTATTTCTTGCTTCATTTCTTGCTTCATCTATTATTGCTTTTCTTCCTAGTACCTCTTCAACTGTTTACTGCTAATGTGTCCTATAAAACTACCTTTGTAATTATACATCTCTGATAATAGATTTTATTTGTAGCTATATGGCAGATTGGTTTTATATTTATTTATCTAGGTTTAAATGAGACTCCTTTAATTATGGCATCTTAGAAGAAAATTAAGTTTTTTGAGTGTTTATTGAGTTTTAGAACCCTGATTAATTTTTAAAATTCATTTATTTTGAAAGAGGATCCCACGTAGCTTAGGGTGACTGAACTCACTATGTAGATGAGGATGACCTTGAACTTTTTCTTCTTTTTTCTTTTTTTTTTTTGACCAAAAATACTCTTACTAATTTGTATTTAAAATTTTGCATTTCACATAAAAACAAAAACAATTGTTTTTGGGTTATAAAAATTACATATTTTAATTACATAAAATTAATTAAAGATATAATCACTTAGATGTCATTTTGAGTATATTGGATATTTATTGCACACTTTTTCTCCTTTTTATTCTTTGTGTCTCTCACTTCTCATTCATTTTTCCATCCCATATCCACCCTCTGCCCTTGCAACTTACTCCCCAAAATAAAATAAGATAAAATTTAAGAGAAAAAAGAAAAGAAAGAGAAAAAAAGGAAAAAAAATTAGTCTCTTCATGGAAGCTGTAGTGTGACACAGTGAGTCACACAGTAAATCCTATTATCCATGTATCTTTACTTGCAAATGTTCATTGCAAAGAGTCATTGGTCAGAGTCATTGAGGCTCTGGTTTCTGATACAGTATTGATGCTGGGTCCTCACTGGGGCTTCTCTTAGTTATCCTGATGTTGCCCTGTGTTATGGAAATCCTGCACCTTGGGTGTCTGCAGCTCCCTTCACATGCTCTAGCAAATCACACATGGGGTGAATGTTGGGGTGGGCCAACACATGACCCTTGTTCGGGTCTGGGCAGTTGCATGGTTGGTTAGCTTGCCAGCTTTCTCTTGTCCTCACCACGAGGGTGAGCTTCTCGGCATTGTCCTGGCAAGTTCACCCCTTGCAGTGATGAGTAAGGGGTGGGGCCAGTTCTCCTGCTTTCATGTCCTCAGGGTCAGCTCTCCTTCACCTATACCTTAAGGGTCAGTTCTAGTGTGTTGCTTAGGCATGCAGTAGGGGCCACTATCCCAAATGCTACGGATGATGAGGGGCAGAGCTAACTCTCCTGCTTTTATGACCTCAGGGCAAGCTCTGCTACTTGCCTCAGGTGTTGATGGTCAGGGGAAGGCATCTCTCTTCCCTGCCCATGTTACATGACAGATGAGCAATGGGGACTTCTCTCCCATGCTCACAACATTGGGGCTGGCTCACCCACACCTCTGCCAACGGGATTGACTCTATTTTGCCGCCCAGGCATGGTACAGAACCTGCTCTCCCTTGTGTTGCAGTAGGTGAGGGTTGGGGAGGAGCAGCTCTCTCACCCTTACTGCCTCAGAGCCAGCTCTCCACAGCTCATGCTGCCACATGACAGATCACCCGTGGTCACATCTTTGGGGCTGACTCACCCACTCCTCCGCTAGTGGGGTTGGCTCTATTGTGCTGTGCACTCAAGGTGCAGCGCCTGCTCTCCCAAGTATTGCAACTGGTGGCAGGCAGGGACAGCTCTCCTGAAACTTTTTCCTAATCCTCTTGCCATCACCTCCCATGCAATTGGATTATAGATACATACCATCAAGCCCACTTTCTGGATATTTGTAACTAATATCCAATCTGACTTTAGCAACTTCCTTCTGTAAAGGCAGTGTCTTTACTGATTTACCTTGTGATACTTCCGGCCTTTAAATATCCAGGAGCCTCGGAAATAATTCTGAGTTTCTGTGTTTTCTCTAATTTTGACCAATGTATGGATAATAGGCAGTTTCTCCCCTTTCCTTACTCTGAACACTCTGTCCTGTTGAAGATTGTATTAGAGAAAGAAAAGCATCTCAGGGTGAAGAGCACGTTAAAGACTTTTAGATAAAGTAGTATTTCTTTGAAACTTAATCCAGAATATTTAAAATCCTGTTTACTTCAACTAAATATATATATGTATGTATTTGGAGGTGATTTGAGACAGTTTGATGTAGCTCAGGTTAACTTCAAGCTCATTTACCTGAGGATAACCGTAAACTTTTGTTCCTCCACCACCTTCCTTCCAGGTACTGTGCACATACACTTGACTTATTCCTGTCAGTCAGTTTGTCTGTTTCCACGATAAATGTATGTCCAGGGGATCATGTCATCAGGCTTGGTGGCAAGCGCCTTTACCCGCTGAGCTATCTCGGGTCCCAATGTTCCTTGATGGTTTCAAACATGTTTTCAATATATCTCAATCTTATCCACCCCTGACTCCCTCTTCCCAGACCCCCTGCAACCTCCTCCCCCAGCTATACATCTCCCTTCTATTTTTATCCCCACGTCCTTTCCACTTTTCTTCATTTGTTTGCTTTTGGTAACGCATTGAGTCCAGTTAGTGTTGCCTGCTGGAACGTTGACTTGTCTTGTTAGCTTAATCTTGTGCAGATCACCATCTTGCAGTGAGTTCATGAGGACAAAGGCCATGTCATGTCCAGATGAGCGTTTACATTCTTTCTACCCCCTCTTCCATAATGTTTCCTTAGTCTTTTTATCTTGAGAGCATGTGCTCTTAAACTATAATAACAGAAATCTCGTTTTAAATTGTCTTATAAAAGTATAAAATGTAAATTTTGTTCTTAGTCGTAAGATATTTTCTTACTTGACTCATGCTTTCATCTAACTATTGAGGTCATCAGGTCTGTTTTGTCTGTTTAGGTAAAAGAGAGTAGAAATAAAGATGTAAATGTAGCAGATTTTGCTGAGCTAGTATGATTGCAAATTTCTGCAATTTGCCTAGGCCAAAGGGGTCATGGGATTTGATTAATTTTCTTCTTCTTCTTCTTCTTCTTCTTCTTCTTCTTCTTCTTCTTCTTCTTCTTCTTCTTCTTCTTCTTCTTCTTCTTCTTCTTCTTCCTCATCTTCTTCTTCCTCTTCCTCTTCCTCTCCTTCTCCTTCTCCTCCTCCTCCTCTTCCTCTTCTTCCTCTTCCTCCTCCTCCTCCCCCCTCCTCCTTTTTTTTTTTTTGGTGCTGTAAGTAAACTCAGGGCCTCATACATGTTGAGTATGTATTCTACCACTAACTAGCACAGAACTATAACCTCAGTCCCTCAATATGCTTTTTGGTTGTTTTTTTTTTTTTTAAAGAACAAAAACAAAAATCAGGGTCTTGTGTAGACCAAGCTGTCCTGGAACACTCTATGTAAATTCACAGAGATCCCCCTGCTTCTGCCTCCTGATTGCTGGGATTAAAGGCATGTGCTACCATTAAAATATTATTTTATTTTCACAGTTTTGAGACAAGGTTTCTCTATATAACCCTAGCTGTCCTGGAAATCACTCTGTAGACCAGCTGACCTCAAAGTCTCAGAAATCCTCCAGATCTTATCTCCCGAGTTGTTCTCCTCCTCCTCCTCCTCCTCCTCCTTCTCCCTTCCTTCTTTTCCTGAGACAGGGTTTCTCTGTGTAGCTCTGGAACCTGTCTTGGAACTAGCTCTTGTAGACCAGGCTGGCCTTGAACTCAGAGATCGTCCTGCCAGTGCCTCCCGAGTACTGGGATTAAAGGCATGCGCCACCACCATCCAGCTTTTTTTTTTTTTTTTTTTTTTTTTTTAAAATTTGAGAGTTTTTAGCGTTTCTACAGGGGTTCCTTAACTATCATCTGTTCAGCTGGTAGTCTGGATTAGAATTTGTCTTTCTCTCTTTTTTAGTATTCAAGAGGACGGTAAAGCAAATAAACCGAAGCAAGCTCCAGTTCTAAGGACGCGATTTCAGAAACCAAAACCAAAACCCAATACAGGAAGAAAAAGAATGACTTCCAGGGAAGGGGTGGCAGAGGAGGTTCCTATTTCTGAAGAAATAACAACTTTGGAAGAAACTGCAAAGCCAGACTCTTCGCCAAGGAAGAAGATGCCAATTGTAACTGTTGCTGCTCTTACTGTTACTCCTGCCACTAACGAATTGGAATCTAATTTAAAAGACACTGGAAGAAATGATACATCTTCTAACATGAATATGTCAGAAATGACAGAAGTCACTATGGAAATGGAGATAGGTTTGGAAACAGTAGGGAGAGATATTTCCCCAGGGGAGATGGGAACAGAAATGATTGACATCCCTATGGAAACAGAGACAGGTTTGAAAGCATCTTTAAGTGAGATTTCTCCTGTGGAGAAGGTGTCAGAGTTGATTGATACCACAGAAGAAATTTGTACAAATTTGGAAGAAACTGGAAGAAGAGAAACATTTTCACAAGAAAATGGCCCTGAGGAGGTTAGTCCAATTAGTGAAATGGAGACAGACTTGCAAAAAACTGGAAAAGAGTTACCCACAAGAGACAGGACAACAGATATGATTGATAGCACTGAAAAAGGGGAAGCATATTCAGAAGACACTGGAAGACAAGAAATATCTGTGCCAGTAAAGGAGACAGAGGAGGCCAAAACCATGGGTGAAATGGAAACACATTTGGAAGAGTTTGGAGAAGAAGCTTCCCAAAGAGGAGAGGCAGCGGGAGCTCCAGCCGAGCTGCTGGCTGGTGAGGGGGGCGTGTGCAGCAGCGCACGCAGAGGAGGAGCAGGAGTGGAGTCGAGTGCCGTGGAAGAAAAGCAGCTTGACCTGAAGGAAACTGGAGAAAGAGACACTTCCATGATGGTCATGGCGCCAGCAGAGATGACTGCCCCTGAGGAACGTAGTGGAGACTGGAAGGAAACGGGAGAGACTTCCGTGTCTTGGGAGAGAGGACCTGGAGAGATCCGTGTTGGGAAGCAAATGATGGCAGACTTAGAAAAAACAGAAAAAGTAGATGTTTCTCCAAGAGAGCATGAACCAGAGGAACATAGCTCAAGGCAGCTCGAGGCAGATGTAATTCAGAGCAGCAATAATGACAGCAGCCCTGGGGGTTCACTGCAGAGAAAAGTATGTATTTCTCTGTCTTACAATGATTTAAAAACATTTCTTAGCAAGGTTACTAAAATAATTTATCATTATTACCCTTAAGTCCCCAATTACTTAAAATTGCTAATAAAAATCTAAAATCTTTTCCAGTCCTAAATCTTTTCATTTCAGATTATTGAAGAACTTACGTATTCACTTAAAAATTTAAAAAGGCTATTTTTTCTAATTGTGGGAGAATTACTAATCATATGACAGTTTGAAGCTACTCGTTTAGATACAATATATATAGGAAATTGGACTAAATTTGTGCCAGCCTGAGTATAAACATAGGCTGCAGTGATGTCCTTTGGTCATAAACACCTGTATATGTTTTTATTCTCCCTGACACCTAACTGCCTCCACTTTTAAATCTTTTGGTGAAGGTTTCCTGTCGTTTATAGTTCATACTCATAATAACATTTGTGAGGATTTTTTCTCTCTCTGTGTGTATAATGATATTTGTGGTTAGGAACAGTCTTAATATACAATATGAAGGGAAGGCATTCTGACTTTTAAGTTTTAATATTTCTGACTTTTATATTTAACAGTTAAAAACTTCTGTATTTTTAAATCACTTTTAGAAATAAACTTGTTTAAAATGTATAAAATACTTAGAGAATTTCTGTTTATGATGATGTATTATGATTCTTTTCTCTAGAATATTAGCAATGAAATATCAGTGATGCCTACATTTGAGGAACAAGAAGAAAACTCTGACAAGGAAGTATCAAGTCACTTGAGTCGTGTGAAGTCTCCCCAGAATTCTGCAGACCGTGAGACAGTCCCCGCCACACAGCCCGCAGATGTCCTAGAGCAGGTCTCCGGTGCCAGCCTAAGGTACAAGTGTGTAGACAGTCCCCGCCACACAGCCTGCAGATGTCTTAGAGCAGGTTTCCGGTGCCAGCCTAAGGTACAAGTGTGTAGACAGTCCCCGCCACACAGCCTGCAGATGTCCTAGAGCAGGTCTCCGGTGCCAGCCTAAGGTACGAGTGTGTAGGCTGTGTGCCTTTACAGAGATGGAACGTAAAGTTACATTCGCAGACTATTCTAAAACAAGTGAACTTTCAAACCATAACATAAAATGGATTAAGGCCATTCTGATAGCTGTTGGTGAGATTTATTAACAAATTTCATGTAACACATAAGTCAACATGGATTTGACCAGTATTTTCTTCATGCAAAAAATTATAGGTTTGTACCCGGATTGTACTACTTAATGTTTTTCAGAATTTAATGGATAGTTCCATTTTTTTTTCCTTGAAAAATAGAATTAGGTAGCTATAGATACAATGGTGCATGCCTACAATCCTCACACTTGTGAGGTAGAGGCTGGAGGATGAAGGAAAATTAAATGCCAGCATGGCCTAATAGAGCAGGTTCCAAGCCAATCTAGGTTACATAGAAAGACCCTGTCTAAGAACAAGTAAAGGCTTACTGCCAGTCTCTAAGATTGTCCTATGTTCATTCGCTTCCACATTTCTTCTAGTCAAGTTTGGTAATTCTTGTTCCAAAAGCAGATCTCTTCCACAAGAACAAAAGCCACTCGAAGTTAAACCAGCTCCTTTTCTGAGAAGTCGATTCAAAAAACCAAAACCAAACTTGTCAAGAGCAGCCTTAAAGAGAGCAACCCCAGAAGCAGAGCACTGTGTACCTGGGAAGAAGTCAGAAGCAGACACAATGGAGACTGTCATGTTACAGCAGGACAGTGAACGATCGGATTCTCCCTCTTCTCAGCATGTGAGTGATGATTCAGGAGGGGGTTTCTGTTGTTGTTACTGTGGTTTTTAAACTATTGGAAGTTCATCTAATGAACTTTTAATGTGTATAGTATTGTTCTAGGCTTAGTGTGCCTCATTAGTCCATATAGTTTATGTTAAAATATTTGATGTTTGGTAGGCAAGTGTGGGCAAATATGTGTCTTGGAAGCATCTAAGACATTTTAGGTTCTACTTGATATTCTGGTGAGGTCACATTAGCCAAATGACGTATCAAATTCCTCGGGAAAAATGGAGTAATAGTGACTTATTTCGTTGTTACTAAGATAACATGAAAAACAAAATGCTAGATATCAGTTGAAGTGGATTTTATTTCCTTCATTAACTTAGCCATAACAGATTAAGATTGTGTGTCAGAAACTCTAAAATGGAATGTTAACATTCCGCTTGGTTTTTAGTTTTTGTTTTGTCCTTGTAGTTCTGGGGATTAATTCTTAGGACCTCACAGATGTTGGGAAGCTTTCTTTCATTGAGCTGTATTCTCAGCC
This sequence comes from Ondatra zibethicus, assembly GCA_004026605.1. Lineage (NCBI taxonomy): Eukaryota > Metazoa > Chordata > Mammalia > Rodentia > Cricetidae > Ondatra > Ondatra zibethicus. The sequence goes on from PVIU01005774.1 coordinate 90,923, forward strand.
TTCTTCACTTTTGAGACAGGTTCTCATTAAGGTTGCCCAGGTTGGTCTTGAACTCACACTATAACTTAGGCAAACCTTGAATTTGTCTTCTTTCTGTTTCCCAAGTAACTGGAATTAGGGGTCTGCATACCAGTCCTCACTAAATTGAATGTATTTTAATGTACTTTTTAGAATTAAAAATTCATATTTTGTATTTTAGAATAATTCTTTGTATATTTGTACTTTCTCTAACTTTGTGAAAGTTAAACTGCTTTTTTTTATTTTATGTGTGTTGGTGTTTAGCTTCAGTGTATGACTGTGCATGTCATGAATACAGTACCCACAGAGCCCAGAGAGGGCTTCAGGTCCCCTGAGATTAGTTACAAATGGCTGTGAGCTACCATGTGGCTGCTGGGAATAGAACTTAGGTCTTCTGGAAAAGCAGCCAGAAAACTGGAAAGCTGCAGTCAAGATTAGCTCAGAAATAGGCAGCAGAGTGAGACCATGTCTCTTTATTGTATGAAAATTCAGGAGTCAGGTGCTGGGAGGGAGGTGGTTCTCTTGAGTTCCAGGATAGCCAAAACTATACAGTGAGATACTTATCTCAAAGAGAGAAAGGAAGGAAGGAAGAAAGAAAGAAATTAATTCAAGTTTAGTTCATTGGTAGGGTATTTGCCTTGCGTGCATGAATACTTGATTTCAGTACCCAACAATGTCTTCCAAAAAATATGAAATTAAAATTGAATATCCTATTAAAATTAATCTTCTTTCCAGTGTTTTATTCATCCTTTACGTGTGGAGATGTCCCTGAAAGCCTGTCCTTGTTTATGCACGTTATGTGCTTGTTTACAGTTGCAGGAGATGAGTTTCTACGAATAGACTTGGTAGGAAGCGGACCTCTCCCTCGTCTACAGGAATGGGTCAGTTTATTCTTGTACTAATAACTTGTGAATTTTTCTTCTTTCTAAACTTCTAGGAGGTACCTTTTCTAGTGACATCAAGAGAAAATGATAACCCGGGTCACGAGGAGGAGGATGCTGTGATACTGCCGAGCATGCAGACTGGGAAGGACTCTTCCCCACCCAATTCATGTGAACCCAAAGAGGATTCTCAGTCAACACAAAAGCAGGAAAATGGCTTAGTTGTTCCTGTTGGGTAAACAGTGCTATTTCCTTAAAAATCTAAAATAATAGAGGCATTTCTTTGAAACATTTCTTTATTTTTTTTAAAGTGCTTTGGAGAATAATTAGTCTAATTCATAGGGCAAACCCACCTAAAATTGAAAATTAGATGGAATTGAACATCTTTTAGTGATTTATTTATTTATTTATTGTTGACTGTTTAAGATTTATGTAAGGTAACATACAAAAATATATATGTATATGTGGTATAAGTCCTTGCCTTTTAAAAAATTGGCAAAATATATACATAAGATAGAATTTTCTATTTTTAGTTGTACAAAACTAGTGACACAAAGCATTGTCTCATTGTTTTGCAGGCAACACTACCATCCATCCTCAGAACACTTTCCTCTTCATAAACTATTAATGAAACTTCGTGTCTACTAAATAGTAACCTCCACTTCCCACTTTCCCCCCTTTCTTCTGTTCTTGGCACCTATCATTCTATCATCTGACTTTTATACATTATTTTAGGCACATCGTGTCCTCCTTCTGTTTGGCTACATCCCCAAACCTGAAATAACATTTTTCTTTTTCCTATGACTCCCCAAACTTTTATAACATATGTTTGTAATGAGAAGATACTTTCCTAGAGTGATTTGAAAAAATATTTTCATGAGAGTTTAGTGGAGGAAATTCATGTTCTTACAGTTATTGATTTTTTATAATCAACCTCTCCTTCCTCCTTGTCCTTTTTTTCTAGGACTCAGAAGATGAATATAGTCACACAGGAAACAAAGCAGAGTGTTGGCCAAATTACTCTACCAGTGAGAGGTCGACTTCAAAGACCAAGACCAAATGTACAAAAGGCCAGACAGAGGCAAATAATAGAAAAAGGTGAAGCTGAAGGTGTAGCTAAGAATGAAGGATCAGAACTGCAGAAAGATGAAACGAAAAAATTCCTGACGGTGGTAAGAGGCTTGATCCTTAGCACATACTAAAACAACAGATGCTAGCTCGGCCCTGCCTTGTCCTCTCACCTTCTTGTTGAATGTAACTCTTTGCTAGTGAAGAGTTTTGTAACTTTCCCTTAATACTGCAGTAATGAATTTCTCTAGCAAGAAACAGTTATATCATTTATGCTGCAAAACAGTATACTGTTTTGAATGACAGTTTAACCTTTTTAAGAACCTTTCTTACTTACCCTTTTGGTGTCTCATTTTTTAGCTGAGACTAGCCTTTATCCTCTGGCCTCACCTGAGTGCTGTAATTACAGAATGCACCACCATTCTATTGTGTTTAGCCAATTTCTTGATTTTTCTTTTGCATTCAATATGTGGTTGAGGTTGGCCTTGAATTCTGATTCACCTGCCTTTGCCTCTCAAATGCTGTAATTATAGAAGTGTATCAGCTCTATTAGTTTCTTTTTTAACATTTACTTAATTTATTTGTGTTGTATGTGTGTGGGGTATGTGCATGTATGTACATGTGTATGTACACATATCACAGCACAAATGCACGATCAGAGGGCAACATGTGGGAGTCCATCTTCTTTTCCCATGTGATTCTGAGGACTGGAGTCAGGTCATCATGCCTGGTTCTTTGATTCTCTGAGCCATTTTGCTGGCCCTTATAATCAACTTTTTTTTCTTTCTTCTCCCCCCCCCCCCCAAGATAGGGTTTCTCTGTAGAAACCTGTCCTGGAACTCACTTTGTTGACCAGGCTGGCCTTAAACTCACAGAGATCCTCTTGTTTTTATCTCCTGAGTGCTGGGATTAAAGGTGTGGGTCACCATCGCCTGGTTCTTAATCAACCAACATCTTGAGTCTTTTGGTACTAGAAAAAATATCCAAGTAGTATAATGTCCCAAAATGTTAATTGCAAGTAGTCTTTGCTTTTGTGTTCATTTCTCTGGGTATTAAGATAAAACCTAGATTAAAAGTCATTGTGATCTCCACTTGGACAAAAACACTTTTTAAAAAAGTAGTTAAACTTTGATGCTGGGGATTAAACCCAGGGCTTTGTGCATGCTGAGCATGCAGTGTGCAGCTGAGCAGTGATCAGTGCCAATTAATTTACGTTCTCTATTTTATAACAGATGGCTTTTAGATTGGTGTGCACAGGTGCGGTAAATGTACATATTCGGGTATGTGCACGTGTATGTAGGCGTGGGTCAAATGGTAATATAGGGTATTTTGCTTTATTTTTTCAGACAGGGCCCTTCCCTAAACTTGGGAGTTTATTGTTTTAGGTAAGCTAGTGGGTGGGGGTGGGGGTGGAGGTGCACATCTTTAATCCTCGCACTTGAGAGGTAGAGGCAGGCAGATGATACCTGACTTCAAGGCCAGCCTGTTATACAGACTTGAGTTCCAGGACAGTGAGGGCTGTTACACAGAAACACCCTGTCCTGAAAAACATAAAAAATATCAGTCCATCACACTAACCAGTTTTGTCTTTGCAGGCTAACGCTCACATTGAAGGTGAAGTTGAAGCTATGTCCTTTGGAGTTTCAGAGTACACAGTGAATGAAAGTCACAGACACGTTCCTGTAGATGAACAAAAAAGGTGAGTTTGCTTTTCATGAGAAAAGCATAAACCCTGTCAAAGACAGTGTCTGATTATTATACAATTGGTTTTATGTAACAGTATTCTGAATTTTTTTTTTAATGTGTGTTTCATGGTGCTATTGGTTGAAACCAGTGCCTTTTACATGCCAGGCAAGTGTTCTAGTATTGAGCTATGGTTTGCAACCCTTTTTAATTTTTTCTGAGACAGAATTTTGCTAAGTTGCCCAGGCTGGCTTTAAACTTGCTTATAGGCTAGACAGGCCATGGTTTTGTGATTCTTCTGTTTCAGCCTTAGTAGCTGGGATGAAGCTTGTGCCAGCAGGCCCATTTAAATGAGGCTTAAAATTACCTCATTCTTGGCCCTGGCACACTCCCTTCAACTCAGGATTTGGGAGGCAGAGACAGGAGGCTCTCTGAGTTTAAAGCTATTCAGGACTATGTAGAGAAACCCTGCCTCAAAAAAACAAAACACCAAAAAAATAAAATAAAATTCTTACTCCTTATTTTTATGCCCATAATTTTGTTGCCTTCTTTGAACTTAGTAATATTTTTTCTTGAATACCTTTTTAATTTATTTATGGTTTTGTGGTAGGGGACACATACTCCTGTGGGTTTCTGATCAGACAACAGCTTTCAGGAGTTGGTTCTTCCTTCACCATTGTAGGCTCTGGGAATCGAGCTTGGTTTGTCAGGCTTAGTGGCAAGTAGCTTTACCCACTGAGCCTCCTTGCAATCCCCGGTACTTAAGTATGTTCTCAGAGTCCCTTGTGATGACATTTTTCCTTGTAGATTGAATCTATTGACTCTACTACTAGCTATACCCTTAGCCCCATGTCATAGCTTTTAATTAAATTGTTTTCTCCAGACACACCAGGTCCTGAAAGTATAAACCAGCATCAAAATCATATTAGAACTTGCTATTTTCCCAACAGAATGCTTAGTAAGATTGGTTATTCTTTTCTGTGTATTTTGAGGATTGGTTTTTAATAGATAAGAACTCATATGTGTGTGTACTCATATACACACACACACAAACACACACACACACACAATTGTTTGCTTTGTATCTGTGTGTTGAGGATTGAACCCAGTGTCTTGCAGTGCTAGCAAGTTATCTGCCGCTAAGCTACATCTGTAGAGAATTGGGTCAGTACGATGAATAACTAGGTCAGCTGAAGAATCACAACTATACTTTAATGATTATAAGGGGAAAACTCATGCTACAAGAGTGGAAGGTCTGACTTCCTATGTGTCCAGCGGGCACTGCGCAGAGAGGACGCGCACCTTAATTCTCCCAGTTTTTCCTCCTCCGCTGCAGGTAGCCATGCCTTAATTAGATGTGTTTGGTTGATAGAGTTTCCCCATCATCTCCCCCTTTTGTCTAAACAAGATGGATCCAAGCTCAATACAACTATATACAATAGGAACAGATACCAAATATAAAATTACAAACAATAAACAATATCAAACAAGGAACGCATAACAAAAGTTTTACTAAACATTCTATTTCAAGGAGTCTAAATATTGCATTGAAATTAAGCTTGCCTAAATCATGAGGAAGGTAACTACAATTATCTGATCTTCAACTCCATCAAAGATCTGAAAAGGGAAACAGTATTACTTGAGTGAACTGAAAGTGCATTCAAGAAACTTCCAAAATGTGCAACAAATGACAGAGACAACTGACTACCTGGGCAATCACCCAAAGTCTCATTTGCAATGTTGAAGCAACCAACTTTGGCTAAGGCCTAACGTAACTGACATACCATTTTCAAAGGCAAGAAACTTTTCAAAACTATCTTACCCTGTCTTGGCAGGATATGACAGTCCTGTTTTATCCATTTACGGATACTCTGTATCTCTGTCTGTGATTGAAGTATGGGCATTTCTTTGCCCAAAGGCCAGTTCTGCCAAGAAGAGGGGCTCCAGGCGGAGTGTCTTTGGTGCTCAACATTCTCTCGGGAATAGATTGGTGTTGTCAGGAGTGATCGTGTCTCATTACCATGGAACTCTAAGTTAGATTAAAGGCCATTTCTACAGCTCTTTGAAGACGTTGAAGATTATCTATACTGAATATAATCTCTATTATCTAAAGAACCTAATTAGTCTAATTATAAATATAACAAAAATAGATGACTATTGATCTATAATTCTCAATACCTATCTAACTTAAAGACTAAAACAATAAACAGCTGTGCAATAAATGAGGACAGTGACCTTCAAATGTAAACAATGTATAAGTATCTTGATCAGAAGTAGTAATGTACATTGCAATATGGTAAACATATATATCAATACATAAACAATGTTTTAAACAGAGATAGAAGCATACATGCATACAATATTCAGTATAACTTAACTTTGTATCAATATGCAAGAATCAGTACCAATATAATTGTCTAAAAACAATAACTCACAAATACCAATTATTATCCCATCATCCCTCTCCCTCTTTTTTTTTTTATACAAAAAGATCCCTGAGCCTATAAAATTCCTCCCCCATCCCTCAACTGTATACCAATTATAATCAACCTGTAAATGATGTCCCTAAGCCTGAGGGCAAACTTTGCTGGGAGAGGGGACGTCGTCCTCTAAAATTGCTTCCAGCTGTCATGGTGGCGACATTCTTTCTAGGGGATCCTGTTAAAGTAAATGATGGTTAAATCCCAAGATTAACATTTGGCCTGATAAAATTGTAAATAGTCTCTGAGTATTTTGTGGAGTTCTGGCCAGAATGTTGTAAAAGATGTGCACCATTTTAGCTAACCAATTTGGAACCGTCTCATGCAGCTGGTACTCAAAACAGGTCTTGTAGTAGCGCTATCAGCATCATGACATCCTATTAACCGGGTGGAGTTGTTGTTTTGGGCCCCATCTTTTCCTGGAAACTTCAAAGATTACTGCAGGAAAATTTATTGTTTATTATGGAAAACTTAAGCATTATTCATATTGACATACATATATGTTCAATGAAAGGTATGATAAAGACAAAAATAGATATGAAGAAAAGCAAAGAAGTTTTATAAATTATGTTTTCCTTCTGTCCCATATCATGGCTCTTGACATGAGACAGAAACTCTGGGTTGTCTCTTAACAACAGGCTTGGAATTAGAGAGAGCCAGAGTCTAACTCCAAAACCAGCTCTAAATATTTATAAATATAAGTACCTTCATATATATCTAAAAGTATGTTTTGAATATTTTCACTTATGGAACCTATTTGATTTTCTTGCTTATCCTTATTGGGCTGTAAATTGTTTCCATCTGTCAGTATTCAAACATCCAGGGTCCCATGAATTTTTTTGAAGATGAGTGTTTTCCTGCAGAGATAAGAACAGAACCTAGCCCCCGTCCTATATGCTTTTCTTACCACCTGTATGATTATCATCATTGTGGATGAGTTGTCATTTCTCCTTTCCAAGTGGTTTTTCCTCTTTAAACCAAACCTTTATTAATTTCAATGGTATCTACAATTTTTCTTCTCCTGTGGAAACAAGAGTAAAACCCCTTCTCCAATGCAGCACATCTCCTGGCTTCCATTGCAAGGTCAGCACATTCTTGAAATAAACCAGTTGATTTAATTCAGCAGACTTTTCCATTATTCAATGTCTTTCTGCTGCCGTTGTCCCTTTCTCATTAGTGTTAAGAAAATTTTAAGGTTAATAAAACATTATGTAATCTATTTCTGGGGGCATTTTACACCCCTTTCTGCTTGTTTAACATATCCTTTATAGTTCAATTTGATCTTTCTATAACTGCTTGACATGTAGGATTGTGTAGTATACCTGTAACATGCTTAGTATTATAATAAGCAAAAAACCATTTCATTTTTCTAGAGACATAAGCTGGACCATTATCCGTCTTTATTTGTGCAGGTATACCCATGATGGCCATGACTTCTAATAAATATGTGATTACTCAATCAGCTTTTTCTGGGCTTAAAGCAGTTGCCCACTGAAAACCTGAATAAGTGTCAATGGTGTGGTGTACATATTTTAATTTGCCAAATTCTGCAAAGTGGAACACATCCATCTGCCAAATTTCATTCCTTTGAGTACCCTTTGGGTTAGTTCCTGCGGGTAGTGGTGTTTGGTTATAGAAAGAGCAAGTAGGGCATCTCTTTATAATCTCCTTAGCTTGTTCCCACGTTATAGAAAACTCTTTCTTTGTACCTTTGTTATTGACGTGATGTTTTTTATGAAATTCAGAGGCCTGCAGTACACTTCCATTCAATAATTGATCAATTTCTGCATTACCTTGTGCTAAAGGACCTGGCAGACCCGTATGGGATTGGATGTGTGTTATGTACATAGGGCAAAGCTTATTCCTGATCGTGTCTTGCACATGGATAAACAATGAAGTCAGTTCTGTATCATCTGGTATAAATTCAGCAGTTTCAATATGCAAGATAACTCTTTCTGCATATTGCGAGTCAGTAACTATATTAAGAGGTTCTTTAAAATCCCTTAGTACCATAAGAATGGCATATAATTCTGCCTTCTGGACAGAATTATAAGGGCATTGTTCCACCTTACTCAATTCGTCTGATTTATAACCTGCCTTCCCTGATTTATTTGCATCAGTATAAAATGTATGGGCTCCAGTTATTGGAACATCACGTACAATTCGAGGAAGAATCCAAGAAGTTCTCTTTATAAGGTTAAGCCTATTGCTTTTGGGATAGTTACTATTAAGTTCCCCCCAAAAATTAGCACAAGCTCTTTCCCATGGTTCATTGTCTTCCCATAACTTTCTTATCTCATCAGTAGTGAAATACATTATAATTTTTGCTGGGTCTATGCCTGCCATTTGATGAAGTCTCAATTTACCTTTTATAATAATTTCAGAGACCTTTTCCACATAAGTTTTTAATTTTTTACTTGCTTTATGTGGTAAAAAGATCCATTCTAAGATAATATCATCTCTCTGCATTAAAATTCCTGTAGGAGAAATTCTGGAAGGCAATATGACAAGAATACAACTAAGCTTTGGATTCACCCTATCCACATGTGCCTCCTGTAATTTTTCCTCAACCATTGTCAGTTCCTTTTCTGCTTCAGCTGTCAATTCTCTGGGACTATTCAAGTCTTTATCACCATGTAAGGTTTTGTTTAAATGAATTATTAGATTAGGTGTTATTCCAACAGCCGGTCGTAGGCTGGAGATGTCTCCTAACAATCTTTGAAAGTCATTAAGAGTCTGTAACTGGTCTCTCCTAATTTGTGCCTTTTGTGTACTAATTTTCTGTAAACCTATTTTATAACCTAGGTAATTGACAGAATCTCCTCAATGTATTTTTTCAGGAGCAATCTGCAATCCCCATTTAGGTAAAACTATCTTTACTTCTTCAAACATTTCTTCTAAAGTATCCATGTTTGAATCAGATAGCAAAATATCATCCATGTAATGGTAAATTATAGACATAGGAAATTGCTTACGTTTTATTTCCAATGGTCGACTTACAAAATATTGACACAGGTGGAGCTATTGAGCATTCCCTGTGGGAGGATAGTCCACTGGTACCTCCTAGTAGGCTGAGAATTATTATAAGTAGGCACTGTGAAGGCAAACTTTTCGCTATCTTTTTCTTGTAAAGGTATAGTGAAGAAACAATCGTTTAAATCAATAACTATGAGAGGCCATCCCTTTGGTAACAGAGAGGACAGAGGAATTCCAGATTGCAGGGGTTGAATAGCCTTGTTGATAGCTCTAAGATTTTTCACCATTCTCCATTTTCCAGATTTTTTCTTAACAACAAATACAGGAGAATTCCAAGGACTGTAGATCCTTCTATATGTCGAGCATCTAATTGCTCTTGTACCAGCTGTTCTAAAGCCTGCAACTTTTCCTCAGCTAAAGGCCGTTGCTTAACCCATATTGGCTTCTCAGTCAACCACTTTAAAGGCAGGGTTATCAGTTGCTTTGTGTTCTTGTACAGCCTGAATGGCCAGTGTTTGTTGTCTGTAATAGCTTATAATATTTTCCTCAGAAACATAAGCTTTAGGGGCTGCAGGAATGTTAATTTGGGTATTCCATTGCTGCAATAGGTCACGACCCCACAAATTCACCGCAATATTGGCTATATATGGCCTTAGTTTTCCTATTTGCCCTTCTGGCCCTATGCATTCAACCCATCTTGTGCTTTGTCTTACCCGAGATAGGGTTCCAATTCCCATGAACTGAACATCTACCTCCTGAAGAGGCCAGTTTAGATGCCAAGATTCTGTAATAATGATACTTACATCTGCACCTGTGTCTAATAAGCCTTCAATAAAAATGCCATTTATACACACTTTTAGCTTTGGTCTTTGTTCATTTATGGAGGTCTGCCAGAATATATGTTTCCTCTGTCCCACCAGAGTGCTTGACTCATTCTCCACATTTATCTCATCATTCAGACCATTATTGCTTTCGACAGCAGGCATGGGATCTTCTAATTTTCCTGATGAGACACGTTCTCCACAGTAACTGTAAATGACTGGACCACATTTGTCATGGGGTCCTGTGAGAGGCCCCCCACGGCGTTTCCCGATGGTATCGGGTTGCCTTGTCTATCTCTTGTTGACCTACATTCATTTGTCCAATGTTGGCCTTTGCCACACCTCCTACATAAACCTGAAGGCTGAGTCCTCCTATTCCTGTCATTCCCAGAAGAGGCATTATTTCTGGAAATCCATTGTCTACAGTCCATTCTCATATGTCCCATCCTACCACAATTAAAACATTTGGTATTTTGATGTCTTCTCTTACCATTGGAGATTGCTTCTCCTACCCACGCTTCAGTACCATAGTCAAGTGTCTCGACATTCATTGTATGCAAGACCATTCATCCATGGGTGCTGATCTGTTCTTTAAAGGTCTCCAAATCCTTTTGCACTCTAGGTTGTCATTCTCATAAGCCAAAGATTCAATTATTATACGTCTAGCTTCTGGGTCAGTTATCCCTATTTGTACAGCCCTGGTTAGTCTTTGCAAAAAAGTCACTAAAGTGTTTTCTCTGACCCTGTTTAACCCTGAGATATGATTCTACTCTCTGTCCTGGTTCCTGGACCCTGTCCCAAGCCTTTAAAGCTGCCGTGGTACATACAGACAGGGTGTGGTCATCATAAAGAGCTTGGTCCTGAGGATCAGAGTAAAGTCCGTCACCTAGAATTTGATCTAGGGAAATCTCAGTTCCTTTCACTCTTTCCTGTTGCTCTAAAATCCTTGCTTCCTCTTTAAAAAAGCATCTCCAGTGCAATTGTGATCCATTCTCTAGGACAGCTGAGATTAACTCAGCCCAGTCGTGAGGTGTGGCTTTGTTACTAAATGCCCAGGTTTTGACCATCTTTCTAACAAAGGACGAATGTAGTCCATAAGTCACAATTGCTTGTTTAATTTCTTTTAAGTCACTCATACGTATGGGCTTCCATTTATATTCCTTGATAACCTTAGGGTATTTGGAGCCTGACACTTTTTCTGATGTTATTACTGGAAAGGCAGGTCGAACTCTGGGCAAACTATCCCGAGGAGTTTTACGTACTGACGAAGTTAAATTTTGCCTTTTTACCTTTTGCTCCTGGTCACCAAAGTCGATAATTTCCTCAATCCTTTCTAATCTGTTTATCACTGCCTTTTGCAGTTTGGTATCAGTCTGGACCATTTCTAAAAGCAGCTCATTTGACTGAGTTTTGGTATTTAAAGTGTTTGTATTGTCCTGTAGATGTATGACCTCCTCTTTAAGGAGCTTGGTACCAGTCTGTATCGTGTGTAAAAGTACCTCAGCTGACTGAAAATTGTTAGTTAAGCTGGTCGTGTCCTTATTTAGATCTCCAATTTCTTTTCTAAGAAGCCTGGATTCAGTCTATAAAGACTGCATCATTTTCCTATTGTCAAACCATATTTTTAAGAAAAAAATATATAGGACAAGACCAAACCCTAGGAATAGCAGTGTAGGAGGTACATCATATGCATCTTGTAAGACCTCACCCATGGTGTAAGTTAAAAGGCTATTGAAACCTCATACTGTTAGATTGTTTGTATGAGACTCTTAATCTCAGGGTCGTGGGTTTGAGCCCCATGTTGGGCGCCAAGTGTAGAGAATTTGGTTGGTATGATGAATAATTAGACCAGCTCAAGAATAACAACTATACTTTAATGATTATAAGGGGAAAACTCACGCTACAAGGGTGGGAGGTCCAGTGGGCACTGCGTAGAGTGGGCGTGCACCTTAATTCTCCTAGTTTTTCCTCCTCCGCTGCAAGTAGCCACACCTTAATTAGATGTGATTGGTTGATAGTGTTTCCCCATCATACATCTCTGTATGCCTATATCAGTATTTTCAGCATCCTAATTTAGGTCCTATCCATTACTGAGATACTTCCAGAAGTTCCAGCTACCTTGGTAGCTTTGCCTTTCTTTGAATGTTTAAACCTTGTTTTTGTCTGAAATGGATTATGTTAAGAACCTTAAGATACTTCCTGTCAATAAGACCTTTCCATGAGCTTTAAGGAATGTCGTAAGATAAAGTTGCTGTCAAGAAAGACCATTGTGTGTGTGCTGATGTGTTGTAGCTCAGTTGACGGTTTTGTTTAAAGTGCTGTTGTAAAATCTCTGTTCAGCTACTGTGACAAGTTTGAAGTGCCTTGTTCTTCTCTGAAAATTACTAAAGTGATATGACATCAATGAATCTCAGAGCTAGTGAATGAAAGTAGAGAAAGATTAATACTATAAACTGTTCCACAGGAATGCAGAAAATGGAAAATATAAAGCTTTTGTATTTTCTGTTTCACATATAAAATGCAATGTTTTATTGTTACATGCTTGGTTTTATTTTCAGTTTATATATAATCCTTTGAACTTAGAATCTGTTTGAATCCAGAATTGTTTAATGATGCATTGATGAAGAGTTCTGGTCTTCACCGTAACTTGTGCTTCATTTTAGGCATGAAAATGAACCTCGTGTCCCTAGTCCAGCACAGTTGTTAAGAAGACGATTTCAAAAGGCTAAACCAAATTTAGGAGGAGCATACCGTAGAAAAGAGCAACCAGTTGTAGAAAAAGGCACAACAGACCAGAGCGCAGACCTAAAACCAGAAGACCATGAGCCGCAGAAAGGAGACTTGGACATCCAGCTTCCTCTAAAAGTGAGACAGGAAAAAATAGTGTTGTTAGTGAGTCTGTCGTGTCAGGGTCGTGAGGGAGAGCTATGGGGAAAGTTTTTGCTTTTGTGAAAAGCCAGTGATGTTACAAGCTTGTACAGATTTGAAAATTGATCACCTATGACTTTTTAAGTTTAGAGGTCTAGGCCAGACTGCTAAACCATATTAATTAAGATTGTTTCCATAGTAATATTATGTTTTGTTTTTCTTCAAGGAAAAGACAGAGATTCTAACGCCTCTGGAGGTTTCAGCAAGAAAAGATTGTATAGTTCCTGAAGTGTCAGGTTCTGCCATTAGTGATGCTCAGCTGAAAGCTGTACCGTCAGGAGGTGCCAGGGACGAGATTGTGGAGGACCATCATCCTACATCGTCTTTGGAGCTTGAAGAGCAGGGTCTCAGTAAACAAATTAGGTAATATTTTATTTTGAAGACTCAGAATAGGAGATAAAAAAGCACTTATTTGTTAAAGAAGTTCCACCTTAATGTAGTATTCTTTATTTACAAGCCTACTGTTTGATCTCATATTTATTATTAATTGGTTCCATATATTTTGTCTTTTAATTATTTCCAGTTTTGTGTCTATCTCAATAACCATATCATGGTTATAAGGCCAGTATTAAAAACTTACTATGCAGCCTTTAAAGATATATAACTAAGAATTCACTCTGAATAAGATACTAAGTAGTAGTTAATTCCTTTCTTATTTTCATGACATATGTTTTTCAAAGAATAGGTGGGGTTAAGCATAGCTCATGAGCACATTTGTGTAGGACTTTTGAGGCTTAGGTTCAATTCTAGCATCATAAAAGGAGATGTATCTATCATCATCATTATCACCAGTGCTGGGAGTTGAACTTAGGGCTTCACATATTGGGCAAGTACTCTGCCACTGAGTTGTCTTCTTAGCCCAAGATCTTTATTTTAAAGGTTGGAACTGAGATTTTACTGTTAACAGTTTGGCTTTCATTGAGATCATCCTGGCACATACATGACTATGTTATTTTGGTTAAACATCCAGCAGTCCACAACTATTGAAAGAATCAAATTACTCCAAAACGGCTGCACATCGAAGAACACCTCTCTCTTCTGCCTCTGAGTGTGAGATAGATCACAGTGGGAAAAGAGCACATAGAAAAATGAAACCAAATGTGACCAAAGGGCGCGGACCCAAACGAATCCGAGGTAAGACTGCTAAGAAGGAACCTAGAGCTTCCAAGTCCGTGTTGGTGACTCTTCGGGCTTCTCAGAAAGAGGATGAAGAGGATGCTGAGGATTTTGATTCTGACTTTGAGGAGGAAACCTATCATCTTGCCCCAGAAGAATTAAACAAAGCACCAGTGTTTGTACCTGTTGGTCTCAGATCCCCTGAACCAGTGTCTGCTCAGATCGAAGAAACAATGGAAGAGGTAGTTTGCGTTTCATTTTTTCAGTTTGTCCCACTTTCATCCCCTTTAATGAACGATTATTTCTTTTCTTAGTAATTGCGGTCTGAAAAGTCCTTTCTCTAAATGTCTACTGTTAAAAGTAGTTTATTTGGGACTTAGTGTGACTAGCTTAAGGAAATCAGCATAAGTGGCCTATATGGCCATCACTCAGCTGTCATAGTCTTTCCTCTACAGGGGTTAACTATGATAGAAACTTGCTTATCTGTAAACTACTTGTATCTGTAAGCTGCTTAATCTACGTTTGGACTAATTTAAACAAGGTTTAGCAGGTGTTTTTCTATTAACTCTGTAATAAGCTTTCTGTGTTGTGGTTGGTAGAGAAGATAGAATTAATCTCTCCTTTTTCCACCCCTTTTTTGTTTGTTTTTTTTGTTTTGAGGCAGGGTCTCATTGTATCTCACATTGCACATTGGCCTTCAAACTTGCTATGTAGTCAAAAGATGACCTTGAACTTTTGATTTTTCTCCGTCTATCTCCCCATGTGTAGCCATGTGCTGCTACACCTGGTTTAAGAAATGTTGAGGATAGAACTTACAGCTTCATGTATATGAGACAAGCACTTTACAACAAAACCATATCCTCAGTTGTTCATCCCTCCCTCTCTCAGTCTGTCCTTCCTTCCTTCCTTCCTTCCTTCCTTCCTTCCTTCCTTCCTTCCTTCCGTCCTCCCTCCCTCCCTTCCTCCCTCCCTCCCTTCCTCCCTTCCTTCCTCATTTTTATCATTACTCTTCATGCAAAAGAACTCCTCATCTTTCGAAACTGAATATATATATAGCCTAGGGTGAGCCTCCTCCCTCTACCTCCCAAGTGCTGGAATTATAGGTATGTGGTGCTGGTGATGGAACCCAGTGCTTTTACGTACTTGGCATGATCTCCACCAACTGAGCCACATCCCCAGTCCCTGCTTCTCTATTCTTAGTTCTTTTGGAGATAAAATCAGAAAAGAATTTGCCAGGATATATAGTAATTCTGTATTTGAGGATTTTAAGAAAAAAAAAAAAAGGTTTTCTACAGTGGTTACATCATTTTATTTTGTTACCAGTACTGTTCTAAGGTCAATTTCTCCCCATCGTTACCACTATCCATTTCTCCTCTCTTTACGCCTTCTCACCCCCCCCCCGCCTTTCTCTTTTCCACTCCCTGACCCCTTGTTATAAGTAGTTATTCTACAGCTGCAATGTGCCCCACTCTTTTTCAGTAGTGATACACACCTTTAATCTCAGAAGCAGATGGATCTCTGAGTTTACAGAGCGACTTCTAGGACAGCCAGGGTTACACAGAGAAACTCTATTTCCAAAAAAAAAAGAAAGAAAAAGATAAATAATTGGGCTGTAGGATATGTCTCTGAATTAATACAGAGTATCTTCTTCAGTGGCATTGTCCTTTCCCCTGTTCTGGCAATCAAAGTTAGGGCCTTGTAGACATGGACTCTGGATTATAATGAGTCTGTCATGATAAAATTTTCATAGTTGAACAAGGAACTGTCTAAATTGTATTTTCTTTAGGGTAGAAAGATGACTCATCAGTTAAGGGTTCTTGTTGCCCAATCATGAGGACCATAGTACAGATACCATCTTCCATGTCCAGCAAACATCTGTAATTCTAGCTCAGAGGGATCCAACACCTTCCACTGGCTTCTTCAGGCTCACAGATGTGATCATCTGTAGTGACCCCTATACGTATAAATAAAATAAATCTTTAAAAATATTATGTTCCTTTAACCAGCTGTTAAGTGAAGAGTGTGAGTGAACCTGTTACCTTGGGTGTCGGGATTCATGTAACTATGGGGTGGAGAGAGAGGTTTGTTGTACCAGGAGTAATATTAAGTCATCGCTACTGTAATATTTATGGTACTGTACAGTTTTGTGTATAGTTAAGGTGTTTTTCTTAAAGTTTGAGTCTGTTGAGCCAGGGACCAAGTGTATATAATTAGGATTTGTATGTCTATGCCCATATGCTTGTATTTTTTAAGCTATTATGTAAATGTTAGCAAACGGACTCAATTGAGACAGAGGGAAAGGAGTGAGGAGTGGATGCCAGCTGCTCTGCAGGTTAGCTGCAGAGATTTTGAGCACTCGTTGTAGTAGACTCAGACCTCTCGGTAAAGGAATGTTTTACTTTTGCTAAGTTGTTAGTCACTAAGAATTACTGTATTAGTTTTTTAGTTGTGTAATTGTGGCATATTTCTCCATTTTAATGATTATTTTGGATTATTTGTGTGAAAAAATGAGATGTTTTAATGAGTGTATTGTCTAATTGAAATAATAACACTTTTTATGACAGCTTGAGATAACCATGGATGTTGCAGACATAGGATGTGTAACTGTTGTTGAACATCAGCTTTCAAACACAGATGGAACAACTCAGGATGTGCAACCAGAAGATTTGCATTCCCCATCATTTGTGAGTACCTGTGTTCATGTTTGCCTTTCCTGTGTTTACCTCCCTCAGGAGTACAGGATTATTTTCATAACTGTCTTTATTTTTTCCCTCTCACGTGGGGAACTGTTTTATCAGTAGTTGGAACATATGAATTTTCATGGATTTTACTTTTGATTGTAAAACTTATTTTTGTGTTTTGTTTTCTAAAGCTCTGAATATTATCATAGAATTTACACTCAAAGTTCTGTAGCATAAGTCTTCGTTAAATAAACTTTACATGGGGCTGGAGAGATGGTTCAGAGCATTGCCTGCTCTTCCAAAGGTCCTGAGTTCAATTCCCAGCAACCACATGGTGGCTTACAACCATCTGTAATGAGGTCTGGTGCCCTCTTCTGGCCTGCAGGCATATACACAGACAGAATATTGTATACATAATAAATAAATAAATATTAAAAAAAAATTTTGCAGCAACTACATAAAACTAACTACACTATTATAAATGTATAGTAGAGATGGTTTTCAAAAACCAACAAAAATTATGTTTGTTTTTATTTTGTGTATGTGTTTTGCCTACATGTGTGTGCACCACATGTGTGCAGCCACTTCAAGTAGGTTTCTGTAGTGGATCTGAGGAAGAAACCTTCTGTTTCCTTTCTTTTTTTTTTTTTATTTTTTTTCCATACATTGTTTTGTTTTATTTTTTCCATTCAAGAACATAATTAAAGAAATAAAATTTTTACCTTTCTTCCCCTTCTCCCGGTCCCCTCCCACTACCCTCCCCACCCCTCCTCCCTCCCCCTTCTTCCTTGAAAGAGGGCATGGTGCCCTGCCCTGTTGGAAGTCCAAGGCCCACCCCCATCCCTCCCGGCCTAGGAAGGAGTGCATTCAAAAAGACTCGGTTCTGAAAAAGATAATACATTCAGAAGAGATAGGTCCTGGTGTCATTGTTGATGGGTTCTCCATCTGCCAACTTTTGCCGCCACATTCAGAGAGTCTGGTTTGATCATATGCTCATTCAGTCCCAGTCCAGGTGGATTGGTGCGCTCCCATTAGTTCAGGCACACTGTCTCAGTAGGTGGACCAGCCCCTCACGGTCTTAACTTCCTAACTCATCTTCTCCCACCTTCTGCTCTTCAACTGCACCTTAGGGGCTCAATCCATTGCTCTGATGTGAATGTGGGTCTCTGTCTCTATCTCCATCCATCGGATGAAATTTCTATAATGGTAATCAAGATAATCATCAATGTGACTATGGTACAATGCTAGTTCTGGCACCCTCTCCTCTTCTGCCTGAATACCTAGCTGGGAACATGCCCGTGGACACCTGGGATCCCCAGGGCCAAGTATCTTGCCAACCCTAAAATGATTCTCTTAATGTAGATATCTTATTCCCTTCTCCAATGTCCACCTTTCTTCCATCTTTACCCTCCCACTCCCCCAAGCTCTCCCCAGTCCTTCTCCCTTCTCCTTCCCCCTCACCCCTTCCCCTGCTCCCCTACCTCTCACCTCTATCCCCGCCCCTGGCTTCCAACTTTTGCTTGATGATCCTGTTTGCTTCCAACTTCCAGGAGGTTCTGTGTATGCTTTCTTTGGGTTCACCTAGTTATTTGGCTTCTCTGGGCTTGTGAGCTAAGTGCTTAGTGACCTTTATTTTATAGCTAGGGTCCACTAATGAGTGAGTACATACCATAATCATCTTTCT
>PVIU01005775.1:0-109292 GCA_004026605.1 Ondatra zibethicus
TTTTTTTTTTAAGTGCAATAAAAAGACTTCCAAGTTACCTACTGTGTGCGTAGAGATTGAGGCCCGCACACTGAAAGCCTGGTCCTGGCTGGCCCAAGGGCAGGAGCCACGCCTCTGGAGACTGCTTCAGGACTCTCCCTTTGGAGTGAGGGACCCTGGGGACCAGCATTCTCTCTAATCTAGTCTGGAGTCTACACTGTTGGACAATAACAAGGAGAGGTCTTTACATCTTGCAAAATGAGATTTAAAAAATTCCATTGCTGAATAAGGCTTCCCATTTCTTCCCCAGAATGCACCAAGCACCATCTACTTTTAGAGTCAACACAATTAGCCAGATTAAAATTTGGAGTTACTTAAGGATTTAAA
Source organism: Ondatra zibethicus (assembly GCA_004026605.1). NCBI lineage: Eukaryota > Metazoa > Chordata > Mammalia > Rodentia > Cricetidae > Ondatra > Ondatra zibethicus. The sequence continues at coordinate 367 of PVIU01005775.1, forward strand.
GAAACTAAATTCCATGAGAACTGAGGCATGCATCTAGATATTTTGATTTGGGAGTAGGTGTAAACCTTCTGTTATTACCTATCATCTATCAATCAATCAATCTATCCATCTATCATCTACTACCTATCTTCTATCATTGTCCATCTGATTTGATCGACTTCAAATGTCTCTGCAAGTCATGCAAACCATAGGACTTGGTCTTTAGAAACATCCTGTGAGGTGGAGGGCAGGAGCTGCTATTCTCACCCCATTTTCTGGAGCAGGAAAACACAGGCTAGACTTCCCCAGTCTACCACCTTAATCTTGGGGCTCAACCTTTGAGGATTTGCAGGTGTGAAGCTTTAGGATCTCCATGGCCTTTTTCCCTCCCTCTTTTCTTTTACCCTTCTCTTTTGATACTTGGGGATTGAAGCTAGAGCTTTTCACATGTTAAACACATGTTCTACATTGACCGAGACCCTCAGGAAGCCCTTAAAAACAAGATTTGTTACTCCTGCTTTCACGGATAAGCAGAAGGAGACTTAGGGAGGCTACATGATTTGGTTAGTACCAGCCTTCTATCCCCAGCCCAGCCCTCCTTATTTGCCTCTATCATGTTTCCAGAAAACAGAATGCTAGAACTAAAAAGGTTGATCATGAATGTGTAAGAGCTCCCTTAATTTTTTGGTATTCACTGTCACTATGGCTTTCTGTAGGAGATTGCAGCCTGCCAGCATCACGCAGAAGGCTTTGTTTCTGTGCTAGGGCAAGCTGTGCACATCTGTGCTCCACAGGGGGCAACCCTTTCCACACTCTCTGTATCCTGTCTCCTCTGATCCCACCAATTCATTCACCTGTTAGCCTTGGTTCCTCAGCCAATGGTAGTCTAAGAAGATGTGGAGGGGTAGCCTTCGGCCCTGTCCAACTACACACTGTGTAGCTGTTATGTCCATTTTGCTAGTGGGGGCTCTGGGTTTGCAGATCTTTCAAAGACAGGCCTTGCTGAGTTTGTTTGTTTCTTCTTCAACAGAGACCACTGAAAATATTTAATCACACAGAGGTGCCCATCATAGCGGCTCTTTCTCCATGCTAACTGGACACACTCATTGCTGCAGCAGAGAAAACATGATTGCTATAGGGTGCCGTGAAGCAGGCTTGCTGCAGGGCTTGGCTGTCTCTCTGAGAGGATGTGGAAGTGAGGCACTGTAGATGACCAGGCAGTCTGGTCTGCAGTGACAAATGACAGTTCCTGGAAAGCGCTGAACCTCACTGAAGTCTATAAGACCAGTTGGCCGATTGTGTGATAACAGAGAGGATGGGATGCTGCAAGCCAGAGCCGGCTTGTCTTGGGACATCTTTAGCCCCATCCCAGCCATTAGTTGGCCCCTCTGTGTGTGAGCTAACATTTCTGTGACTAGTAGGTGACTCTTCTGGAATGTATAAACATACCCACAAACCAAAAGGCTAAGAATGTACTCAGCAGCTGAGGCCAACAGCTGAGATATCCCACTTTGGAGTGACCCACCAACATACCAGAAAAGTATCTGGATTTGTGATTTTCTTTTTTCTATTACCATGTTGGAATGTGATATTTGGGAAATCCTGAATCTGTGTTCCCAGGCCATGGTCACTCATAGTTAGCTACAGAATAAATAATCTCTTTTCCACTTTGAGGTGAGAGCTGTGTTTTTGTGGGTAAGCAGGGAAAACTGAAGCTGTGTTTTTGTGGGTAAGCAGGAACTGAAGACTTGGGGCCAGCACTGGGGACAATGAATATAGGATGTGGGAGGGAACTGGTTAAGAAGTGAAAATTAGCACTCAGGAAGCAGAAGCAGGAAATCCCGGAGCCGGAGGCTAGCCTGATCTACAGAATGAGTTCCTGAACGACCAGGGCTACACAGAGGAGCTCTGTCTTGGAAAAAAAAAGTGAAGATTAGAAAATTCTAGAATATTTTGCTACCTCCCCATGAATCTTTATCTTGAAACACAACACAAAAAAAAATCATAAAAGGAAAAGCTAAGAAAGTTGGGTGTCAATTTGGATTTCACATAGAGTGTAATCAAAGCAACATGGATCATACAGAACGATGGAGTCCACACGTCCTCACTGTCTGGAAAGGCTCTGTGGGTGTGTGGAATGACTGTGTGGTGCCTCTTGTGGCTTGTGAACACTCATTTTGAAGGGGGTTATTTGAGGTTGTTTGGGGAATAGTATGACATTTGCATTCACGCTGCCTGGAAAAGTATGAGCACCGGGTACATCAGAAATCTTGGCAGGAAAATGTGTTTGCTTACAAGACACAAGTGAATATTTCCAGGTAACATGTGATTCCTCCTGAGCATCGAGTCCACTTTTATAAAACTCAAAGGTAGGACACATGTTTTGACAAGCACTATCAGATTTAGGGAAGACAAAACAAGTTTAAAATTAGAACTGGGCCAGAGAAATGCCACCAAGGCTGATATCTGAGTTCCATCCCTAGAACCCACAGGTTGGAGAGAGAGAACGGACTCCTAAAAGTTGCCGTCTGATCTGCACACGTAAAGTGGCCTGCATACATCCTCACACATCTAAAATAGGTCGATAGATAGATAGATGATAGATAGATAGATAGATAGATAGATGATAGACAGACAGACAAATAGATGGATAGATGATAGATAGATAGATGGATGGATAGATAGATAGATAGATAGATGGATAGATGGATAGATGATAGACAGACAGACAAATAGATAGATGGATAGATGATAGATGGATGGATAGATAGATAGATAGATAGATAGATAGATAGATAGATAGATAGATAGATCTATGGTGCATGTCTTTAATTCCACCAATTGGGAGGCAGAGGCAGGTGAAACCTCTGTGAGTTCAAAGCCAGCCTGGTCTATACAGTAAGCTCCAGGACAGGCAGGGCTACATAGAGAGACCCTGTCTCAAACAGCAACAACAAAAAGAGACCTAAATCTAAAAGGAGACCTGGCATGCTGGTAACAAGAAGTTAATAGAAGCAGGCTAGCAGAGGGAAGTGTACTACAGACAGAAAGGTGCGGCAGTCGATAATGGTGAAAGACATCTTTACCACAGACCAGGAAAGGCCACCACTGGCACACCAAATGCTTCAGGACATGGCAGTGAGCTCAGCACAACAGACCCTGGATGACAGTGGCAATGACGGAAATGACACAGGCTCTCATGCTCTGGAATTCACACAGAGAGAAGAGAGAATGTGTCAAAGAGAAGGCTGGTGAAGAACCGGGCCAGTCTTTGAAACATCCTGGCGTCGGAGAGCAGGTCCTAGGTTGGAGGTCTTCATGGTAAAGAGGCGGAAAAGCAGGACTGCTGTGCCCTGAACGGCATCAGCAATTGACCCAATGAGGACAACCAAGAAGAAAGGACAGAGAGACACAGAAAAATGGTGATAGGGTTACTGAGTTCTCTGATGGAGACGTCACAGCCCGCTGGAAGTTTCTTCTATATGGTAGAACAGGGAGGTGGTTATTGCATGCAGACAAACAAGGAGGCAGGGTTATTGTACTCAGCTGAGCTGGGAGGCAGGGTTAGCTAATCTTGTCAGAGCAGTCTCTGTAGGAAGCACTCTTTAGGTCATAAATATCTGGGGGGAGAAAGGTACAGTGAACATTTCTTTTTATGCACTGCCAACATTTTCATTAAAATCAGAGGAAGTCTTTGCCATATCTATGGCTCCGAGGCATTGGGGTTATTGAGACGGCTGTACCAACATTACACGTTGACCCAGGACTTTGTTTGCTCCCTACATGTGATGTCCATGTTCACGACTGTGACCTCTACTGGCTTCAAGGTTGGCTTGAGCCTTTGGGTCCTAGTCACTGTGGTAGCCCTGCAGACTTTCCCAGCTACTGTCTGCACTTGACTAAGTTGGCTGGACAACACCTGTGACCAGCTGTTAGCCCATATCCCAAGTGACGGTAACCAACGTCATACGTTAGTTTTACACATATGATACCAGAGCCCTTAGACTTTTAAGGAGAACAGCAATTTTAGCTAGGTTTAACCAGGGCTTCATTAGAGTGTGAAAAGTGACTTTATAGTGAAGGTCAATAAATACAGAGTGACTGCAATCTCGACTACTGGGTCGAAGGTCCTTGCAGCCCAGTTCCAAATCCTGTCTATCCTTGTAAGTCAATGCCTAGCCACAGTTCAGAAGCTAGTATTTTATACAGTTTGAATAAATAAATAAAATCTAGATGTGAATCACTACACAAACAGGGAAAGTGAATACATTACATGTACATCAGATTTGGTTGGGTATCTACCTTCCTTGGTTTATTTCTCTTTCTTTTCTTTTGTAGTGTGGAGGATCAAACTCAGGACCTTCCACATGCCAGGCAAGAGCCATCCCAAATTAGGTGTGTGTGTGTATCTGTGTCTGTGTGTCTGTGAGTGTGTACACTCACATGGGTAAGTTAGAAGAGACCATCAGGTTGCCTGGAGCTGGAGTCCCAGAAGGTTGTGAGCTGCCAGACATGGGAGCTGGGAACAGAACTCTGGTCCTCCGCAAGAATAGCAAATGCTATTTTATCCTCTGCGGCATCTTTTCAGCACATAAAAATAGGCATTTTTCTTTAAGCTGTGGTTCAAATTAGGAAGATCACAGACACACAACAGCATGCCCTGCTTATTAGCACAACTCTGTCCAGCACTGACACCGTCTTAAGTATTGTAATTAATCTAGACATGATCTAGGCCATATAAGAGGACGCAGGGGGACAAATCTAGACCCTGACACACACCAATTAAACTCTCTACCTCTTAGTTATACAGGTCCCTTTTATCACGATGTACTGGAGCGCCTGGAGATTTTGGTTGCAGGATGGCAGCTGTGCTGAAACCAATCCCCACAAGGAAACTGAGAGGCACTGAACTGGGGCATTGTTTTCAAGGTGGTATCCAGGCATTTACGACTGTGAAACTGACTGCAACACCTCACCTGGAGCTTTCACAGTTTGGACACTTATCTACTTTAAGAGAGAAATTTTGGCTGGCAATCTCTTGAACACATTTGTATACAAAAGAGTAATACTGGTCTTCAGTGTCTGGAAAGGTCTTTAAAAGATTTTCTTGTCTCCCCTCCCTGCCTTTCTCCTCTCTTTCTCTTCTCTTTCCATCTCATTTGTCTTAATTTTTTTTTAATTTTAGATTTACCTACTTTATGTGCTGTTGCAAAAGCAACAAGTGTTTTTAACTCCTGAGCCATATATCCTGCCCCCTCCCCGTCTCTCATTTGTCTAAAATCTTGGTCAGGATTTATTAAATGGGTAGTAAAGTTGGCAAACACAGGGAAGCATTTCAAGGTATTCGCTCTACATGCAACTAGCCTCAGCTTCCCCATCTTCTGTCCTCCTTTTTATTTTCCTGTATCTTGTCACTTCCTTTTGCCTCTATGTCCTTCTGTTAGAACCCTCCCTTCCAACAGACTGGAAATCAGCCCAATCAGCCTGTTAGTATGCATGCGGCATGTAAATCGCTCTCAAGAAGCCCAAGGGTGTTTAATGATCAGGAAGTGGTGCTAAGATGCAGATTTGGTACAGAGCCTTGCAGACACTGGATCCTGACTGGGCTTCCACCATGACCCCACTGGCAGGGGTCATGGTACTAAAGTGCTATTGAATGTGCAGCCAGAAAACCACCTCCCCATGCACATGACTTGCCTTGTTGAATGTAGGAAACTGATGGTTTGAGGCTCTGGCTGCTAGGGCTATAGAATGATAAAGGATCTAGTCAGTGAGCTTTAGGAAGGACTGGGTCTGGTCTGTTGAGTGGGAGGTGGCCCAGATCCTCAGCAGCACTGCTGTATCTTAGCTGTCTACCCTAGATGCCCTTTGCTCTACCCCACAGCCTTCCAGTCTACCCTACAGCCATCCAGTCTACCCCACAGACATCCAGTCTACCCTACAGCCTTCCAGTCTACCCCACAGACATCCAGTCTACCCTACAGCCTTCCAGTCTACCCTACAGCCTTCCAGTCTACCCTACAGCCTTCCAGTCTACCCTACAGCCTTCCAGTCTACCCCACAGACATCCAGTCTACCCCAGTCTACCCTACAGCCATCCAGTCTACCCCACAGACATCCAGTCTACCCCACAGACATCCAGTCTACCCCACAGACATCCAGTCTACCCCACAGACATCCAGTCTACCCCACAGACATCATGGATCCTTCCACCTAAAACAAAAGATAAATTAATTAGGATGTGGAATTTTTGATTGCATTTAAAAAATTCATCAAGTTGGTATGTGTGGCAGGAAAGCTGATTCATTCATTTGTTATTATTTTTAACTAGCAAAAAAAAAAAAAGTAAATATGGTGTCCCTAAAGAGCCCAAATAAAAAGCAGTCAGGTACTGGCTAAGCAAATTATTGGCATATGCATTCAATGGAACACCAGAAAATTATTAACATGATGGTGTTCGTCTCTATTTTCTGAAACATGTCCACAATAATTCTAATTTTTACTGGAGGATAGAATCCTGGGCCTTAATACATGCTAGGCAGGCTTTGTACCACTGAGTTACATACCAGTCCCTTGAAACAATTCTACATGGGAGGAAAAAAAATAAAAGCAGGTCTTAAAAGCCATGTCTATAAAAGAATTCCATTTTTACTTTTGCAACTATAAAATACACACATATTCAGGATACATAGTGAGAACCTGTCTCAAAAATATATATGCATATAGACATTTATGTATAACACAGACACTTACCCATAGAAAAAGCTGGAAAGTTTTATATCAAAATATATATTTTTAGATTTTTCTGAAATTTTGGCAGCTTTTGCAGTGAAATCTTTTTTAAAAAAATACTTTAATCTTCTTGGTAGTCTCTAAATTTTAAAGTTTATTTGTTTTGTATTTTGTGTGTGGGGATGTGTAGGTCTGAGGACAACTTGCTGGCGTGGGTTTTCTTCTCGTACCATGTGGGCCTCCAGGACAGGTTCAGGCTGTGCCAGGCTTGGCAACCATCTTCTTCATCTGTTGCGCTGTCTCACCAGCCCAGTTCTGTACCTGAGGAACTCACTCTGAAACCCACGGAGAAACTTTTTGCTTCAGTGTTTAATCAGCAAATAAAAATTTTATACGTCCAAGACACGCACCGTGCTGGGCATTTTCTTTTATAATAAGAACAAAAGTAATAGTTATCTTAGAAAGAAAATTCCATGTTGTTAGGCAAAGCTGCACCTGTGTGGGCACTGCTCTCATCTGTAGCCCATGCTACCCCAGTTCTCTTAAGCATCTGAAAGAGCTCACAAAGAAGGGTCAGTGGGAGCTAAGCACAGTGGTACATGTCTGTCATTCTAGTATCTGGACAGCTAAAGCAGGAGTACTGCAATTTAAGGCCCATCTGGGATACAATTGCAGGATCCTGTTTTTTTTTTTTAAGGAGGTAAGTTGCAAAAAAAAAACAAAAACAAAAAAAAACCAACAACAAAACAAAAAACCCCTTTCTTGTGGTGCTGGAAATCGAATCCATGACCTGACATGCTAGCCAACTGTTCTGTCACTGAGCTGTATACATGCTAGGTTCAACTTATGGAGTTCAAATGTCTCAATTTATGGGAAAATGTCTAATTATTGTAATTCAAAGCAAAAGACTGGTTTCTACTTCTCTCTTTTTTTTTCTCCCTAGTCAAGCACTTTTCTCTGGTAGATTTAAAGAGCGTTGTAAATCCCATGTAGGTGATTTTGCCAGTCACTTCTGTGGCATAAAAGGGCTGCAGGCTACTCTCTTGTACAGGAAGAAAAGCCTAGGAATTCACGTATCTGTGTTCTGAAGCTAGTTTGCACACCAGAGTGAATTCTAGTCAAATGTGTTTTTCTTTGAGGTCATGTCTCACTATGTAGCTCTGGTGGGCATGGAACTTGCTAGAGATACCATGTTGGCCTTGAACTCAAGGAGATCTGCCTGCCTTGGTCTCCTTAGGACTGAGATGAAAGTCATTCACTACCATGTTGGGCTTAAGGTATAAAAAATTAATTAAAACAATGTTGGTTTAAGGTATAAAAAATAAAAAAAAAATCCATAGCTCTAGCTAGTCCTGTTTTCCTCTCAACATTTTGAGCATTCATGAGATATTTGTTATCTCTTACTTGGAACCAACTAGAGGTAGGCACTCCTGCAGGTGTGGTCATTATTCAGTTTACAGAGAAGGAAGCCAAGATTCACCCAAGTGGGCAACGGGCCCAAGCTCACACTTGAGAACCATTAGACACAGGACCCACGCCGTTTCCCTAGGCTGTCCTCTTGATTATGTGGCACTAAATTCTTTCTTATTATGAAAAAAAATATTTACTATTTTTATGTGCGTGTGTATGCACCTACATGAGTTTATGTGTACCATGAGCCAATGGGAGCTCAAGGAAGACAGGAGAGGGTGTTGGATTCCTGGGTGTAGTCACAAATAGTTGTGAACCACCATGCAGATGCTGGGACTTGAATCCAGACACTCTGCAAGAACAGAAAGTGACCTTCATGACTGAGCCACCTCTCTAGCTTTCTAAAGTCTTCCTAGAAATAGGAAGCCATGTAATTTTATTGTTCTTACTGGATACTATCAAAAGGGATTGATGCTGAGTTGATGGGTCCAAGGGTAACAAGTCAAAACCGTGGCTTTCCCAGAGAAACTCAGCCTTATGGTCAAGTAAGATATTACTAGGCACACAGAGACATAAACACATATACACACATGTATGTGCATAGACACACACACACATTGGAGCCATATCTTATGAATAGCAAAGAGAAAGGATACAGTGGTACAATACTTATAATTTGTTTTTAAAAATTAGAGTATAAAAATAAACATAGACAAAAAACAAAAAGAGACGCTTGCTATAGCTTATTATTTATTAGGTGGACACAATAGAGATAGTCCAGGCGTTTCACCTTTGGGTCATCAGTTCCCACTGTCTCAAGAATTACAAAGTCTGAACTGGAAGTAATAAAAATGAGACATAGTCCCAAAGTGACTTCCTTAGGGTTTTCTACATTTTGGCCAACACTATGGATTTCACTGGTGAAACTCAAAACATAGTATATTGAATGCGAGAAAGGGGTTGCTTATTTATTAGTTTTTGAGACAGACATTTATGTAGCCCTGGAGTGCTAGGATTGTAATGTGCCCCACCATGATACTTGAAATGGGGTTTCATTGGTGAAATTAAAGGTATTCAAGATAAAGGCCTTTTCAGGAGCTCTTAAGGCCATTCCCTGCCCTGTATCAACAGTGTGGTCTAAGGAAACCCAGCAAGGTTTGGAATGGCTTTGGAGGCTTCCCAGAGTCCAGCCTCTCAGTCAGAACTATTCATTACAGCTGTGTACGAACCCAGGAAGCTGTGCTTCTCTCGGAAGTATTTCCATAGCTCCTCTGACGGACCTTCTGTGCAAAGTATGATTGGGATTTCAAGAAGGGCTGGCCCTTTACCAAGCCTACGAAGCAGGTTGAATTAAATGTCTGTACTTGTAAAATCGTTAGTTGCTAAGTTCCCAGGTTTGTAGCAGAAGTGAGCCTACCTCTACATTCATTAAACCTGGTAGTAAGGTGGTCAGGGAGGAGCTAAAACTCTCATCTATTAGGTCTTCTAGAATCTTCTTTGTTGCAACTGTTTTCTACCAAAAGATTCTGGACTGCTCTTGACCAGAGCACCTTTGGGCAGTCACAACAACAGGCAAATGTGAAACAGTAGACTTGAGGAAGGGATCCCTCCACGAATTTTTTCTGTCAGATGCTAAGCCTCTGTCTTCTTCAAAAATGTAGTTCATTAGCCCCTCCCCCTAAGAAGTAATACAGGCTTGTCTAATGGATGCATTAAATGAATAAGAATTCTGTCACTTCTACAATCTAATTCATTAACTTATCTGTCATTGTTTTTCATTCTGTTACTGACAACAGGTTTTTACGGCATATAATCTACTGCTTGCCCTGGGTTAAGCTAGTACTGTAAAAACACTAAATAGTAAACAAACAAACAAAAATCACCACAATTCTATGATTTCATCCTCTTGATAATGCCGATTGACATCACCACTCCCATATCCAGATGCAGAGCTAAAACTTCAATCTGTAAAGCGAGGTCCATTCGTTTTCCAAACTGGAGCACATACTCCCTACTCAGAATTACCAGAAAAAGCAAACATTCAGAAATTGAATATTTCTTTTGCCATGCTCTTCATGCCCCGACCCCCATGCTGGGACTGAACCCAGGGTCTTACACACAAAAGACAAACACTTTACCACAGAGCCATATTCCCAGGATTTACGACCATGTTTATTTACTCATTATATGCTGTGCATAATTTTGTTGGTACTTCAACATTTTATCAAAAGCACTTTTGGGGAGGAAAAACTAGATGGATGTCGGATTATGTGAGCCAACTTACTAGCTCTTTCACTTTTAATTATTTTTATTGGCATGTGGTCAGAGATATCTAATGACCTCTTAGAGCTGTGGATTAAATCAGTCCCAGGGAATCTGACTTTGCTCCATGTCTCCAGCCTACTCAGGCTCCACGTATGCCCTTCCCACATGCACCCCTTCTGCCTGCCAATCTAGACGACGAAATCCTCTGCTTCATGCTCTCTGACTTGGCCCAGCGGTGGCTTTTCTGTAGAATACCTGTCTGTCTTCTACGTTGGTTAACACCTTGTTTTCTTGCAGGACCCAACTCTTACACTAACACACTTTGGATAGCTAGTCGATTCCTGCCCTCTGCACCTCTGTTTGACCTCACAGGAAATCCCCTTCCCACCATGGGTGACATGGCTCAGCTGGTGAAGGTGCTTGTTGCCAAGCAGGATGAACTAACTTTGATTCCAGGGTCGTGCAGGGTGGAAAGGGAAAATGGATCCCCAAAAGTTGTCCTCTCAGCTTTATCTGTGCACCACGGCATAAGCACACCCCTGCCAGAAAGAATAAATAAATACATGCAATAATAATTATAAAATACTCTGTGTGTTTTTGAGAAAGGGTCTTATTACAGGTAGCCCTGGCTGACCTGGAAAACAGTAAATAGACCAGGCTGGCCTTGAACTCAGAGATCTTCCCACCTCTGCCTGCCGAATGCTAGGATTAATGGTGTTAACCACCATGCTTGGCTTCTGAAACTTTTTTTTTTTAATTTTGTTTTGTTTTGTGTTTTGTTTTGTTTTTTGATTTTCAAAACACAGTCTCTCTGTGTGGTCCTGGCTGTCCCAGAACTTGCTCTGTACTCTGTAGACCAGGCTGGCCTCAAATTCAGAGATCTGCCTGCCTCAGCCTCCTGAGTTCTGGGATTAAAGGCGTGCGCTGCCGCTACCCAGCTGAAACAATTTTTTTTTAAATAACACACTGTGCTCACTTCCACGCCAGCCTTGCACGTGGCTCTGTACTGACCGATGGACTTGGCCCCCTCCACCACACAATAAAAAGCTTGCGTGGAGGACTTTATTTCAGTCCTGGCACTAACAGGAGCTCAGAACGTGTTAGATAATGAATGAATAAATCAGGAAATAATTAGCCAGTCTATAGAAAAGGAAAAGAAAAAGCAGGGTCAGCAGGCACCAGTCTCCTGGGGTCTGAGGGCTAGCTAACCTTAATTATTTCTCTTAGTCACTGGATTTAAAATGATTTCTAAGCCAAAGCGTGTCATTGTTGGTGCTTCACGAGAGGCAATAGCCTACTTAATTCTGAGTGCTCAGTTTCCAAACGCGGCCATTTCCTGCTCAAAGATACTGTGCCCAGCCACCAGCATCCCTCTGGTGTCCACTGTACCAGGACTGGCAGTTCGCAGAGGCCTTGCTAACTCTGAGCTGTCCACTTAAGCGAAGAAGATGCCGAGACTGAGACACAGACCAACACATGACCCGAGGAGAGCTCCGGCTTGATCAGACTGGGGGACTCTGGCCTAATGAAATAAACTATTCCTAGCAGAGCCTGACCCTGCAGAATGTGATTCTTTCTGACCACACTGTGCAGATAAAAATAATTCAGCGATTTCCTCCCATTAAACTCTTGGGCATAAACCAAGAAGCCTGCAGAAGACTGTCCCGATGCTACTGTACAACTGTAAATATTTAGTTTTCCTGCCTTCTTAGCAGTGGTTATCAGCAGGAATGCATCGAGCATTTCTGGTGGGATAAATCTGCACAGAGTGGAACTATCACCCTTAGATCACACCTTAGATCTAATCGATCCCAGTGACAGGGACATCCAGGAAAGCACCTTTCAAAATGTCTCCAAGGCCAGAGCCGTCTGAGATCCTGACCTTCTGGCTGGGGTTAGCTTGGATTCTTCTGCAGCAGAGGAATCCAGGAAGGAACTGAAAAAAGGATCCAGACCAGGGTTTGAACAGGTAGATGAAGACTCAGGTGTCAGGCTGCTCAGTGAAGGCCTGTGTGTGGTGAGTCCGGGGCCCCTAGAGCTGGGAGGACAAACTCATTCTTCAAATGGAAAAGTCATAGTACTGAGAAAACTGGACTCTTGAGCTGTTACACTTGAGGTCAAAATGACCTGGAGGATTGATGGATGAGCAGGCAGTGGGAAAAGGCCTGGGCACTGCATCTGGCTGCCTCTAAGCCTCCTCTTCACAGCCTGCAGGGAATACCAACACGCCAAGAGGGCTCAGTGACGGAGAGCTTACCTAGCATGCGGCTCCGGGCTGAATTCCTGCCACCAAATGAAAAGAGAGACACACTGTGTGAAGAGAGACACACTGTGTGAGCAGAGCAACAACAGCAAGGGAGTCAAAGCCAGCTCGGCTTTCTGGCTTGGCTTCAGCCATCACAACACCTCTGCTATTGTGGCGATCACTGTGCCAGTCAAACTTGCAAATATGGCCCCCTCCAGAGAGGTCCTAAGGTTCTCAGTGCCATCCCAAAAGAGAATCTGTGTCCTCAAAGGGGGAAGACATCCTAAAACCAGCTCCCCCACCCCAAATCAGCTGAAGTTTGAAGGAAAAGGAATGGAAGCATAAAAATGGTCACCCATCTCCGACTCAGTGATCAGACACACCCACAGCAAGAGCAGGCGGGCAACAGCCAGGTTTCTGCAAACTGTGTATTCCTTTGTCTCCTCCTTCTCAGTTACGTGCAATTTATTCTCTCCAGCTCTGCTGTTTGCAACTTTCAAGTAGCCTTAAATCCTTTTACAACAAGGCCAGTGTAAATAAATAAAGCACAGAAATAAAATCCGTGGCTGCTGGTGTCAGCACTGCCAGACTGGGTACAAGGTTTTGGCTCTGATGTAAGAGGAAGGAGGTGTTCTGGGAGGAAGCAGAACTGCCACAGAGCCCTGGGGGGACGCTGGCCCTGAATCCTGCTGCCCTGCTCCTGCTCTAGAGTCCCAGGGCCTCCAGCAAGGTGCCAGTCTCTTAGGCCTCCCTGTCACTGTCCTTAAAAGATGGGGGAGTGAGTGGGGAGAGGGGTCTAGGGCCACGGCTTGGTGGCAGAGCGCTTGCCTAATAGCAGGGTCTGTAGAGTTTGATCCCCAGCACTGCAATAACAAGACAAAACATAACAAAAGGGATTTGATGGAACAATTTCACATTTCCCCTCCTTCCCAAACACGGGGATTTAAGACATCTCTTTCTGTCTGTTCAGGGTAGCTAACTCTGCCTCGTCCATCCACAAGTACCAGGCAGGGTGTTAGCTGAGCATCTGTTTGCACTGATAAATGTGAGCCACACTGGTGAACGGTGTGTGTATATATATATATATATAAATTTATTATTATTGTTTTATTACTGTTTTGCCTCTCACAAAAATGTAGGGTTACCCATTTCATGGGTGAAGGAAACTAGGGTATCGTTGAATAATTTATTGACCAAATTCTCCATTGTGAAATGAGATTTAAATATTGGCTTTTATCTTTTTAGCTTGACAGTCTGGTAAATTTTCCTCACTCCTAAATAAGCTTTGTTACAGAGAGCAGCGCTATGTGCTCGCACAAAGTGCTGAGCACAATTGGGGTGCTCGCTTCATAATAATCAAAAGAATATTAACACACACCTAAGAGGTGGAAGGCGCTGGGCGTGGTAGGGCGTCCTCTTTGCTTTCCAGTTAAAGGTTCAGGCCTTTTAGGATGTCCCCAGTTTCACAGTCCCATAGCCACTGTTCTAAAGAGGAACTTGGGATATACAATACCCAACATCACAGCAGATGCCCTGGAACAGGGCTCCTCAAACTTTACCCAAAGATCTTGTCAAAAGGTAGCCTTGGGATCAGTGGGTCAATGCATTCTCATCATACTGGCTTGGTTTTCTTCATTTCTAATGTTTTGCCATTTTAGGGCTTGTCCTGGCCAGAACTATACATTTATGGAGAGGTTAAGACTGACCTAAGTGTGAAAGACATGTGCAAATCTCCACTTGACAGTCCCAACCCTCCGTTACTCGCTCCATCCATCTTACACTCTGAGCTACTATTCCCTCCCCCATCACTCGCAAAGTCTGGTCCCACATAATGAGAGACAGCCTCTACACTAAAAGCCCACTGCAATAATTCAAACTAGTCAGTTCTAACCCAGTTCTTTCTGCCAGGCCTGTTCCTTTCAGTGGAAACTTCAATAACAGCTTCTGCCTTCATTTTCTCCTCCTTCTGCCGCTGCCTCTTAATGGAGCCATCGATTTCTTATGTGGACCTGCGTGCACTGCATGCCCTCCCTCTTGGCAACTATGTCTAACGCTGTTTTGTTAGGCATATGACTGTCAGCTCCTGACCTGAATAAATTCCTAAGTATGATGATTCTCACTCCTGAATAAATGACAAAATGCACACCTTAGGCCACCCAGGGATAGCGCCGACGACATCAATGCGTCTGGTCTACGAATCACCCTTCAGCGGCCGCGTGCGTCTAACTATGGAGCTACCACTGAAAAAGGCGCTAGGCTGGCTGGGGGAAATGATTACATCATACGCATGCTGGACCTCGGCCAGAAGCCAGCGTCTTCACGGGAGTCAAATGGTGAGATGGCTGGGGTTACTGCTCAGGGGTCCATGGACAACTGCCAGAAAGCTGCCTTACATTCCAGCAAGGGGATTTCCCATGATTCACAAGGTGGAAGCTAAATAAAGGGCGGCAGCAGCAAGGAGGCCAGGCCTGAAGCCTTTGAACTGTAGCAGGCACAGTAGTGATACCGGTGACTCGGGGCCCAAGGGTGACAGGTTGGCTGGCACAGGACCTTGCTGCTGGCTCCCTACCTGAACTACGGCAGACATAGCCCAAGATGCCCATGGGCAATTTCAAGACACCCAAGTCAGGAGGCCCCAGGGGATAAGCCTTTGAACCCAAGCAATTTACTGTCCTTTCCAGCATGATACTACCGAAGCGTCCAATTACCCTTCTGCCTGGAGAGACATGAAGGCCCTGGTACTGCGCGAGACACCCAGTTCTTAGGAAAGCGTCGCAGACTTGATCGCCGTGTGTCCGAGTCCAACACCAGCGCTCTTCACCCCAGGCTGCTGTGGTTTATGTGACACCCTGATTGAGAACTATCAATTTCAAGTCGTTCGTACAGCTTAGCTCAGCTAATCCCCACAACTCTGTAGTAGCTGCTGTGTAAATCCTTGCTCTCAAGAAGAGGAAGCAAGAGCTGAGTGGCTCACACAGGGCACTGGTTCATCCACAGCAGCCCAGGCCCATAGCTTCCGTCCTCCATTGCAGCCCGGCCCTTGGGCTGTGGGGCAGTGCCATTCCCGGATGAGCCTTAAACTCTGCAGTGAGGTCTCAGTACCAGCAGAAAGCACATAGTCCCTCCCACCCCAGACCTGCAGAATCAGAATCTCAGGGCTGGGGGTCAAGAACTTGTGCCTTACAAACTCTCTTCCTAATCCTGCTATAGGCAGAATACAGTGATCAGGACAACATTGATGAGAATTCTCTTTCTTTCTTTCTTTCTTTCTTTCTTTCTTTCTTTCTTTCTTTCTTTCTTCCTTTCTTTCTTTCTTACAACATTGATGAGAATTCTTTCTTTCTTTCTTTCTTTCTTACAACATTGATGAGAATTCTTTCTTTCTTTCTTACAACATTGATGAGAATTCTCTTTCTTTCTTTCTTTCTTTCTTTCTTACAACATTGATGAGAATTCTTTCTTTCTTTCTTACAACATTGATGAGAATTCTCTTTCTTTCTTTCTTTCTTTCTTACAACATTGATGAGAATTCTCTTTCTTTCTTTCTTTCTTTCTTACAACATTGATGAGAATTCTTTCTTTCTTTCTTACAACATTGATGAGAATTCTCTTTCTTTCTTTCTTTCTTTCTTTCTTACAACATTGATGAGAATTCGTTCTTTCTTTCTTTCTTCCTTCCTTCCTTCCTTCCTTCCTTCCTTCCTTTTTTTTTTGGAGGTAGGGTCTCATGCACTTCCAGCTGGCCTTGAACTCACTACATAGCCAAAGATAACTCTGGCTTTCTGATCGCCAAGCCTATACTTCCCAAGTACTGGAATCATAGCTGTGCGCTGCCACAGCCAGTTTATGCAGTGCTGGGGATTAAATGCAAGGCCTGAAGTATAATAGGCTAATACTCTAATTAAGCCACATCCCTAGATCTTTCCTTCCTTCCTATCTATCTATCTATCTATCTATCTATCTATCTATCTATCTATCTATCTCTCCTCTCTCTCTTCCTCTCTGAGATAAGGATTTACTCTGTAGTCCAGGCTGGCCTGGAATTCTCTACGTATCCCAGGCTGGCCTTGAACCTATGGTGATCCTGTTCCTGTACTCACAAGCACTGGGATCACAGGTGAGGGCTGCCATGCCTGGTTTAAATTTATTTCATTTCTCTTCTTCTGGGAATGTGGGCGATGGAACCTGGCCTTGCCTTTGCTCAGCAGGTGCTCCAACCCTGAGCTGCACCCAAATCCTGGACTGACTAATAGAATGGTGCAAATGTAACCCAGGAATGCCTTGGGAGGCACTGCAGTGTGGTGAACCAGCTCCGGTGGTGCTTACAAGCTCACGGTCGACTTAAGCTCTTGAAATCTCATCTGGAATGGGAGTCACAGGAGCACCAAAAGAGCCAGCCCTGCAGAGTGTGCATGGCACCCAGGAAGCCCTCTGTAAGAGGCAGCCATGTCACCCTCAGAACACCGCCATGCTCTGAGACTCATGAAACCCTTTCCTACCACATCTTACCATAGTGTGATCCTGAATTCCTTTATCTGGCAAACTAAGAAACTAGCTTTCAAGTAGAATAGGGAGGCTCTGGCTTGGTTGAGTGGAATAATGAGCTATACAAACAAAGCCTAAAGATGTACTGCAGACCCACTTAGGGTCCATGCCCCAAACAATCAAAGAGCTCCACCCTACAGACTGGGCATGTGCTGTGCTGGGGGGGTAGTGGTGCTCATTCATGAGCCAAAGAAATTCACACCCAAGTAACTGCTGGTCCTCATCTGTTACCCAATCACAGTTGCTATCGACAAGCTTTTAAAAATGTTCCTTCATTGCACACCCCAGAGATGGAGAAGGAAGAACGGTGGCTGCTATGGGTGATGCTCTTGTACACTGTAAAGATTTGCCACTCGCATTAGTTTAACGAAACGCTGATTGGCCAACAGGAAGCACAGGCGGGATGACCAGACTGCAGAGACACAGTCATCAGCCAGACATAGAAGAATCAAGATGAGAATGTTGCACTGAGAAAAGGTGCCAACCACGTGGCTAAACACAGAAAAGAATTGTGGGTGGATTTAAGTTGTAAGAGCTAGTTAGTAATAAGCCCGAGCAACAGGTCAAACAATTTATAATCAATAGAAGCCTCTGTGTGTTTTTTGGGACTGTACAGCTGCAGAACTTGGCGGGACAGAAGCTTCCATCTGCAGGTACCAAAAACTTAGCTATACACGCAGACCACACTTTACAGTGACATATCAGTCCTTCCTGAGCCACATGCATCTTCCATCTCCAGCCACGTGGAAGCAACATTACTGGTTGCAGTGGTAGGACCATGCCAACCAGTCACAGGTAGCCCAGGGCACAGGGCTCACTGGCAGAGCATGTGTCTAACATGTCCAATGGACTGGTCTCGACATCACACACACACACACACACACACACACACACACACACACACACACACACACGTCTGAAGCTGACCCTGTCCTCAGGTGTTATCATGAAGTTCTGCCTTTCATTTAGAAGGGGGTATGGATAGAAAGGAAAGGACTTTTTAAAAGGTAAAGAAAAAATGTACTGCGAGCTGCATTACATAAATAAAAAAATCCCACTGGGGCATGCCAGGAGTTACTCTTCATATCTATGAGAACAAATTTCAGTAAAAGGGTATAGGTGGCAAAATGAAAACCTGCACAGAACATCGGGTTTTTATTATTATTTTCAGCATTTGAAGACTTCCAGAAAGATAGACTGTTTCATATAGAACCTGGTTGTTTTCTAACCCTTTTAGATTCTGACTCAGAACACACACACACACACACACACACACACACGCACGCACGCACGCACGCACGCACGCGCACACACACACACACATGCGCATGCATGCACACAGAGAGACAGAGACACAGAGACGTTAAACCTAAATGGGTTCTGAAATACCTTGACTGACTACTCTGGCACTGACATAAAATGATTTGCCTATTAGTTTAAAAATTGAATTATAACAACACCAAGTATAAAAGAGATTTAGAAAATTCGAATGTGGTAAGAAAAAGAAATAAACATCACCTGGTCCTCACATCATTTTGGTTAAAGATACACATTTTCGGTACTGGAACTGTAGCTCCATTGGTGGTGTTTGCGTAGCATGCACGAACCCTGGGTTGATGGTAGCTACCCTGATTAGTCTCAGCTGGTCACCTGAGAAGGGAAGGCTCAATTAAGCCAGGCTTAGAGGCACAGGCCTTTAATCCCAGAACTGGGAAGGCAAAGGTAGGTGGGTCTCTGAGTCGGAGAGCAGCCTGGTCTAGATATTGAGTTCCAGGCCAGCCAGGGCTATAGCGAGACCTTGTCAGAGAGAGGGAAGGGAGGGAAGGGAGAAGAAAGAAGAAGGGAGCTCAGCTGAAGAATTGCCTGCATCAGATTAGTCTGGATGTACGCCTTGATTATTAATATATGTAGTTGGAGCTAAGCTACTTTGGGCTGCACCGTTCTTGGGCAGACGGTCCTGCTATACAAGAAAGCTAGCTAAGCACGAACCAGACATCAAAGAGCATCTGCCACGGCTCCTGCTTTACTCTACCACAGCAGAAACTGTGGGACGGCACAAGCTTGTCATCTCAGGATTGGGAGGTAGAAGCAGGACGATCAGGAGTTCAAGTTCACTCTTAGCTACATGAGACTAAGCCTCAAGGAATTTTTTATATGTACATAATTTTAAAAATGTGTTCAGAGCTGGAGAGATGGTTCAGCGGTTAAGAACACCGGCTCCTCTTCTAGAGAACCTAGGTTTGATTCCCTGCATACACACAGCAACTCACAACCACCTGTAACTCGAGTTCCAGGGCATCCAATGCCCTCGCCCTCCTCAGGCACCCAGCACACATTTGGTGTGTAGATATACATGCAGGCATAACACGTACACACACAAATAAAATAAATATAGTTGTACTGAGTATCCCCCTTCCAACCTTTTTGTATCACATCACAGACATTTTTATGTTAATACTTTTTTAAAAAATATTATTTTAGATACTACTTAGTACAAATAAGTCCCAGCTGTGTGTTTGGCACTCAGACTAGCTGCAAACTTCTGCTGTGAGGGATAATCCCGTAGTGAGTGTATTTTTTTTAAAACAGTCTCACTCCTTTTTGTAGTCTGGCTTCAAACTCTAGGCAGGCCTCCTGCCTCAACCTCCCAAATGCTGGGATGACAGACATCAGTCATGAGAGCCAGCTTCTAGAAACAATTTTATACACACATATTTCTGATTATCTTCTTATACAAAGTCCAGGTCCTAGACCCAATAAATAAGGACCCCTGTCTACGTACCCACTGGCTTGGTAGAGAGTCTGAATGACTAGCTAAAATCGAGTAATATTAATTCACACACATTTGTCATTAACTTATTAGATTAAAAATATTCTGTGCTTGTTTTAATTCGTGTTTGGTTACCAGTGTGGCTACACATTACTCATATTAACCGGCCACTTGAATTTCATCTCCTGTAAACTGCCTATTCATACCCGTTCTTTAATTAATATATTCCCTTTTCCTCATCAATCTGTGAAAATTTTGTAGACAATTAAGAATATTACTTATTTTATTATTTTTTAAAGATAGGGTCCCTCTACATAGTTCTGGCAGTCCCAGAACTCACTATGTAGACCAGGATGGCTTGAACTGACAGAGATACACCTGTCACTGCCTCCCACATGCTGGAGTCAAAGGCGTGTGCCCCGACACCGTAACCATGAAACCGTAACTGACCAAATAAGACTCACAACTATGAAACGTTAATGTCATCCATTAAACAGCAGCTTCATCAATGTGGTGGAGATGAGGGTGGGACAGTCAAAGCTAAATCAGATTTCTATAAACTATCCTGGAAGAAACATAGAGTTTTCTATGTTTTCTCATTTTACTGTCTCCTTTTAAAGCAACGAAACCACAGCAATGACAGGCAGCTTTGGAGGTTGACTTCCGAACCTTTGTTAGGTAAACATCTCCTCTCTCTTCCTGGCTAACCTACTAGAGGACACCTGGACGGGACTGAAAGTTCAGTGTCCAGCCCCAGTGACCACAGGTTGGGTGGAGCATTTTCCAGTTCTTGTCTGAATTGGAGGCTGCAATCTGGGGTCTGAATTCTGAGTGCACCATCCCAGTGAGCCAAGTGACTATAGGGAACCAGAAAGACAGGAACCTGAGGATGCCTGAGCGTTCCCTAGAATGGCGGCCACTGTCACGGACTTGGTCCTCCCAGGCCAGGGGTGTCTTCACGCTGTTAACTGCACCAGGGCAAAGTGGGCCAGCCAGGCTGGGCAGGCGGGTAAAGTAATGAATGAAAAAGGAGCCACTTTTCACCAGGGCCAACCCAGGGTGCTAGGTACGTGCCTGGCATTCAAGTCAACTGTCTGTCTCTCGCACATGCTTTGCCTGCCATGGCGCAGGCTGCAATTATTCAAAAATAAAACAGGAAGCACAGAACTAAGCAGCAAGAGTGGACTGAAGCCCAGAATAGGGCCTGGGGCAAGAGGACCTGTCTTAGGAGGAGGACTCTGCAGTCATAGCTGTTTCTTCTCTGGATACGAGAAGGCAGATGTCACGGACAGGTGATGAACGAAACCCGGTACCAGTCGTTCCCATGTTATACCATTCCAAGATGAGAAGGATCAGGGAAGGACCCGTTTGCAATGCTCACTGGGCTCATAAATTTTGCCTACTAATGTGGAGATCTTTGGGGATGCTTTTTAAAACCAGGAGCCCAGGGGTCGACAAACACTGAGAAACGAAAGAGAAGAGAAGTGTGTGGCTGCCAGAGAAATTTTGATTTTGGCTTGCTGGCATCCTTCCCTCAATCACAGGGCCTCAATGACCTCGCCACACCCCTTTCCACACTCAGGCAGGGAGGGTCCCATGGAATAGACCCTGCCCTACCTGTCTGAGGGCTGGTGGTAACGGAACACTCATGATACTCTCGCAATGTTAAAATCATTGTTAGATATTTGTGTAAGGAACTGTTGTTCAAGTGAGTCTCAATCTGTGTGTTGAGACCAATTTGTGGGGGTGTCGGACAACCCTTCCACAGGGGTCACATATCAGATACCCTGTACATCAAATATTTGCATTATGATTCATAACAGCAACAAAGTTGCAGTTATGAGGTAGCAATGAAAATAATTTTATGGTTGGCATCACCACATGAGGAACTGCATTAAAGGATTGCACCACTAGGAAGGTGGAGAACCACTTTAACACTTTCAGGTTTCTATGGTTCACTGGGTGACATTCTAAAGACTCCTACGGAGCTCACTGTGCCCTAGATTGCCTCCTGAATGGAAGTAGGAACCACAGCAAAGATGTCTTCCTCGAGAGGAGGGGCAGGCCTAGGAAGGAATGTATATTTCCAGCCAATCTGATACCTATTCCAATAGGGCATGTACCTGCAACAGAGAAAGCGCTATGGGGTTAGGATTTGACTGCTTCAAACACAGAAGAAAGACAGAACCCCACACTTTGAGAAAAGTCAGTAGCAAAGTGGGAAAAGTTGTGGTTAGAGATTTCTACTTCCCAGTAAAGGGTAGTGTTGAGAAAACCCTACTGTGAGGGGTGCGGCTGAGAACGTTTGGTTTAGATCTCACCGCTGGTGCCTAGAAAGGCAGCCTGTCCAGCCATGCTGCTGACTGTGGATTCTTCCAAAACTCGGAGTGACGGTATTCTCTGTCTTCCTGCTCTGTAGGCTCCAGAACTCTATTACACCTTAGTGGAACCGGCTAGAATCTGGAACCAGGATTCTGTTTTTAGTTTCTTCTTTTGAGACAATTTCTCCGAACTCCAGACTGGCCTTAAATTCCCTATGCAACAGAAGATGACCTTGAACTGCTGATTCTGCCCTCTCTCCTTCCCAGTACTAGGATGACAGGCCTGAGCCACCACACTTGCTTTATTTGGTGCTGGGAATTAAATCCAGGGCTTTGTGCAAGCCAGGCAAGCCCTCTATCCACTAAGCTACACCCTCAGCCAAGCCTGGGCTCCTGAATGTAGATAGGACAGCTCTTGGGCCAGGGTTCCTTCTCAGAGGAGTCTTACTCAAAGCAATTGGTTAAATCATTAATCTCTGTAGAAAGTAAACCCATGTCGGAGTTAGTAACCCAGTGGCTTCTCTACCTCAATGGAGCTGTTGTCTTTAGTACATGGCTAGAAAACTCCTTGGTGTTCTACCTACCTGACAGCCACAGCAAACACTGGGAAGAGCAGAGAAGGGCCACCCTGTCCCTCTCCACTCAGGCCAAGTCGTTGCTGGATTTCCTCCCTGTGGTCTTTTTATTTTCCTCAGACCTTGGACTATCAGAAGTTTTCTTCAGCTCTATGTATACACCTTCTGTGGCCTTCCTCTGACCCACAGAAATTCTAGTGAGCAGATCCTTCCCCACCCCAATGGCCTGCATGGGAAGACCACAAGAACAGGCATCATATGCCATAGGCACAGAACGGCCAGACCAGGGAAGGTGGTGTCACACAGTACTTCACAGGCTTGGAGGCCTTCCCTACATTTCCCGTGAGCCACTGAACAGTCAGTTGACTGACACAAGAAAGAGAGGACATATAAGAACCACAAGGTGACATTCTAGGTATGGAAGTTCCCCTAAATATCTGGCTGGTGATTGCCACCCTGGCCACCAGTTTCCACGAGAAAAGTAGTAAGAAGGGAGGAACTGAATGGTTCCGGGAACGTTGAACCCAGTGCAATCTTGCGGTCACCACTGGCAACCGTTAGGAAGCCATGGAGCAGCTCTTTTCCCATGAGTCCCCTCTTTCTTATGTGGGGCACTGACCACAGGCACTCTGGAGGCCTTGCTGTACGGCAATGTGCCCTCGTTCCAGGCTAAATGGACACAGGACATATGCTGGCCTTGATGGGGTGTATTCTTTGGGGACCTTCTTTTATAGAAACCATGAACACCCTAGCCCAGAATGGAGAAGTAGAGGAAGGCTTGGAAGACATCCCAGGGGCTGGTTGGCAGCCTCAGGCTCACAGCTTTGCCCAGCCAGACAAAACCCACAGGGTCTGTTTTCCCTTCTGCCGCCTTCTCAGCTTGGGACAACATGGCTGGCTGGGGACTTCTTGCAAGTGCTGACTGCAGCTGCCCTTCACAGATCCAGCTGGCTTCTGGGAAGTTCTTCAGAGTACTAAGAACTGGCTGACTACCCCCTGAGCACCATTTCTCTCAGAAGGGACTGGTGTTCT
Organism: Ondatra zibethicus; assembly: GCA_004026605.1. Lineage (NCBI taxonomy): Eukaryota > Metazoa > Chordata > Mammalia > Rodentia > Cricetidae > Ondatra > Ondatra zibethicus. The sequence continues at coordinate 24,241 of PVIU01005775.1, forward strand.
TTAGATGTGTGTGCGTGTGTGTGCACAGGTTTCTAGTTACGTTCTCGTTTCCTCCAAATACTCCAACTGCACTGTAATTCACTGCTGCTGTAATTCTTCTCGTGGCAAGAAGAAGCTGTTCTTCACCATGACTTCCAAATGCATTTGAATTAAGTCACAGGTCCTCTTCTGTCTTCAACTGTTATGAAAAAATGTGTGTGTGTGTCTGTGTCTGTGTGTGTGTGCATGCCCATGCACGTTCATGCATGTCCATATGTGTGTGCCCTTGTATTTAAAGTTGGGTCTACATTAAGAAGTTACAGCACTGTTTGCTTTTAAGTATCTCAGTCCAGATACTTGGGGTCTTTGCAGACCGGAAGGGCTAAGGGCTCTGTTAAGAAAATCAGGGTAGGAATCCTGATTCTGCCACTTGCTTAACTGATTCTCTGTTCCTTTCCTCTCTGTGCTCCAGTTTCCTAATCTATAAATTGAGAATATGATACAATATAAACTGAGAGTTGCTACAGTAAAGCATTCCTGTGACGACTGCAAGTGCTAACATACACAGTGCTTAGAGATGTTCCTGGAACATCATATATGTTCAATAAATATTTGGAATAGTCCATATTATTATTCGACAAATAGTAGATGTTGTTTATGAAAATAAAATGGGAAAGTTTGGCTGAGTCACATCACAGGTCCTTGCAGCTTTAAGATCCCATAGTTTCATGAAGTTATGGAAGGCAAGAGAGTCCTGAACGATATTTTGAAAAATATCAGCCAAGGAAAGAGGTCACTGAGTATTAACATCAGGTTCTGGACTCTGTATTGTGTATTCTCTGGCAAACCCTGTGTGTTTGGGGTTGGCACAAGCGTTTTTAGCACCGTAAACGCCATGGAGTGTGGAGATGACCCCTCCTGATTTCGTTTGCCTGTGGATTTCAGTCCCCGCCTAAACTGCTTCTTTGCCCTGCTGGGCCGGTGAATGGGGTTTCCGGGTTAAAGCTGGCAGGCTGGCATGTCTCCACACTGCTGAGACACCCAATGGGTGGTCGGCTTTGCTTCAGAGCACTTTGGAATGGGAGAAGCAGTGCTTGCAGAGAAGATTTGAATCTGGAAGACAGAGACTTAATCTCTACTTGATGGAAACGGAACACCTGTTTCCCAGGATTGTTGTAACAAAGTACCACAGGCTGGGTGACTCAAAACAATTCTGTTCTCTTATAATCCAGGATGCCAGAAATCTGAACCAAGATGTCAGCAGGGCTGGCTCTTCTAGGGACTGTCGCAAGCTTTCAAGCTGGACTATCTTTGGAACGCCAGCCCCCCAGTAATGACACTTATGACAAATAATGGACCTATTATTAATTACAAAACCTTTTCCCCAACTAGCTCTTATAACTTAAACTAATCTGCTTCTATTAATCTACATTCTGATACAAGGCTTTTACCTTTCCTCAAACGGCACATCCGACTTGCTCTGAGTCTGCATAATCTACACCTCTAGATTCCTCTTCCTCCTCTTCTTCTCTCTCCCGGGAAATCCCACCTATCTATTGGCCATCTAGCTCTTTGGTAAACCAATCACAGTGACACATCTTCACACAGTGTAAACAATATTCAGCAACAAGTGGGTCTGGCGGGGTGGCTTTTGGTGTTACTGGCAATCCCTGCCATTCCAGGGCTTGTGGCTACAGTTTCCAACCTGTGTCACTGTTGGGCCTTCTTTCTATGTCTCATGAATATGTGAGCATATATGCACGTCAGAACCCATCTATCTCTCACACACATGTGCTCATGTACATGTATCAGAACCCCTTGGAGTTGGAGTTATAGGCTACTATGAGCTACCCAATGTGGGAGTAGCAAGCAAACTCCGGTCCTCTGGAAGAGCAGCAAGGCGTTCTGAACTGCTGAGCCATCTGTCCAGCCCTCCTCTTGGGTCTCTTTCAGAGATATAATACCAGTCACCCTTGAGAAACCACTCCCATCCAATATTACTTAATCTATCTCATGATACCTGCAAACTGTTTTTCCAAATGAGGTTATATTCACGGGTAGGGAGTGGGTAGGATTTGGGCACATCTTTTTTAGAAGATAAATTCAATCCATTCATTACCAAGGTGCACAACATTTTATGAGAGAGAGAGAGAGAGAGAGAGAGAGAGAGAGAGAGAGAGAGAGCAGGCAAATCACATTTTCTTGTTACAGATTAAGCTTCCAAATGATAACAGGAAGAAGCTATCATCACCGGACTGTTCCAAGTCTACTACACTCTCTACCTTGCAGCCAGCAGGGACTATAAAGATATTGGGAGACAAAAATCCCTGTTTCTAGAGTTCCAATAAATGGCGCTCTGTAAAAACTTCAAACAGGGATCTATCCCCACTCATCTGATGGTCCATATTCCCACAGTGGGTAGGTTGCCTCCTTTTCTGAAGGCAGCTACTCTTTGAATGTGAAGCACATATCTGGTCCTGTCTAATCAGAACAAGGATGTCCTCAGTGACTTTAATTTCCTGCTCTGATTAAATTGCAGCATAGCAAGCTGTCAGCATCCACACATCTACCCAAACTCCCAATCAGCTAAGAAATAATTACAGGAGCACAAGGCTGGCCATGGGAGTGGAGTTGAGAACAGACCTCTTAGACCTAGAGACAGGTCTAAGGCATCACTCCCAGAGCCCCCAACCCTCAAGAATCACAAGGGTATGCTTCTCAGTAAGAATATAATCTGAGATGACAGTGGCGGAACCAGGTGTGGGCAGCTGTGGGGTCACCTTCACGTGTCTCCTGGGGCTGGGTTTCATGCCTTCTGGTTAGCATGCATCCAAACAAACCACAAGAACGTTCCAGAAAACGCACACCAGAACCACCTGGGAATGCCCTGAATGATCACCTGGCAGAAGGTATCCCACCATCCAGCCATCAGGAGATAATCGCTCTTGACCACTGGCTCACTAAGGGTGAAGCACTTCCTGGACGTCCCTACCTGTGCTCCTGGCTCATGAGCCCCCATCAAGCAGATTCACCCCATTGTGGCAGCCACTATTCAGAAGCAGTTGAATGAGCTCCAAGGAGACTGTTACACCACACCACCCCCCTTTTCTAACAATTTAACTATTAACATTTTAAAAGCACTTGAAATCATCACAGCATGAGGTTCTTTTAAATAACAGAGAATGAGTCTTACCCCCCCAGCTACTATTCTCTAGAGGGGAACATTCAGACAAATTAAAAACTAGCAATCTGATTCTGCCCCACTCAGTCACATAATACAGAGATTTTTTTTCCCTTCAGTTTGAGTATATTGATGGGCAATTTGACAGTAGCTTTTAAAATTAAAATGTGTATCTTTATAATCCAGCAGTTCTTGAAATACTGGGTGGCACAGCCATCGTCAACAGTGGGACAGGGGGCGGGGAACTGTGACCAAGGCATTCATTTATGCAATCTATTTACAAGGCAAATAGTCATGTACAGACTTAGGGGGGGAAAAGTCAGAAGTTATACACGGTGCCTGTATTAGTTCGTTTCCTCACTGCTGTAACAAAGGGAGAACCTTAATGGAGAAAGAATTAATTCTGATTTACCATTTCCACTACTCCCACGGAGGGGAGGAAAAGGCAGTGGCAACCTGAGGCAGCTTGTCACACTGTGTCCACCGTCAGGAAACAGAGAGAGATCAAGGCTGGGGTTCACTTTGCTTCTCCTCCCCTTGTTTTTATTTAGTCTAGGACCCCACCCCATGAACTGGTACTGCTCACACTCGAGGTGGGGTTCCCTGCCTCACATAAAGCTCCCCGGAAACATCCTCACAGACATGCAGAAAGGGGTGTGTGTGTCTTCCACAGGACTCGAAATCCAGTCAGGCTGACGGTGAAGATGCTGCCACACTATCATCTGGGGTAACAGAGTCAAGGCCAGATGAACTGACACACACCTGTAATCCTAGGGCTCTGATACAGGAGGATTACCGGGAGCTCAGGACCAGACTCTGCTCCACAGTGAGTTCAAGACCAGCCTGGGCTACACAGCAAGACTAAAAAGCAAAAAAGATACATACCAGCACCAGACATTTTCTATAGGTCCACATCCACGGATATAAATATGAAAGTAAAATATCCAGAGAGACAAGTCTCGTAGAATGATAACAGTGTTTGTACTGGGACCTGGGCTGACCCTGGAGTGGCACTAAAGGGGATTTTAGCTGTATTAATGAATTACTTGTGTGATGTAAGAACTGCTTATTAAAAATAAACAAGAAAAATGACAAGAAACACATGTCCCACTTTGCTTCTCACTGAAGCTGCCTTGTGAATGTGTTATTCAGCTGGAAACAATGTTAAATTAAAGTGTCCTCTCAGATCCGGGAAGGAATGCAAAGGGTGACAAGAGAATTGAACTGAATTACAAGTGTGAGAACCAGCTTCACCAAAGAGGACTGAGGGGAAGTGCTGACTTAGTAACTCTGCAAACAGCAGTCTATAAAATTAAAGGCAAAGCGACCTGTGTATAAGCATGGTACTGGAGTTGATAAAACTGGTTCCCACGGGTTATGATTCTGATACTGCAACCCATGTATGCTGGAACTGAACAATTAAGAAAATAAGCAGCCTGAGTCGGCAGCCAGATTTCTTACTATTGCAGTAGAAATTTACTGATAAAGGGCAAAGTCTAAAATGATCCTTAGGGGAATGAGTTAGAGTTGGAGACACTGGAATGAACTCCTGCTTCACTAACACAGGCACAGGTAGTGACATTCAGAAACATTTATAGGTATGTAGCATTTACGTATACATATAGACGCATGGGTTAGGACACACACAACTTATTTCTCCTGTCAGTCAAGTGGGAGGCTAGTAGAGCAAACACTCAGAGGCAGAGGCCAGACCCCGTCCCTTGATCTTGGCTCCGTGGATTGTTCTCTGATGAGTAGAACTGAGACTCTGGAGAAATTGATTCTCAAACAGGGATAGGAAATATACAAGATAAACCTGGAGCATCTTACAATCCCGTAAGCAGAAAAAAATAATACAATTCTAACAAGAAAGAATCACAGCTTCCAATGATAGGAATATGACCCAAACTGAACTGACCTGAGCAACAAAATAAAGTTGTATTGAATGACAACCCGTAGTCTAAAATAAAGATTAAATTTTTTAAAAATTAATTGATTGTATGTGTAGAGGTCAGAGGACAAGCTGGTGGCATTGGCTCTCCCCTTCTACCCTGTGGCTTCTGTTGCTCAAACACAGGTCATTGACCTTGGCGGCAAGCGCATTTAACTATTTTTGCTGGTCCCAAATTAAAGAATTATGAGTTCATATTGACAAATAAATGATTGAATAAACAGATAAAGGGGGAAGGAAACATACTTTTCCTTGTAGAAAAATCCCAAATGTGTCATATTGGGCATTCTTCCCACAAGGACAGGGGCTGGCTATCAATCCTCAACTATAAGTGGGTTGTGCTCCGTGATTTCTTCTAAGGAATATGGCACAGAAAAGGGTGGTCAGGAGAGAAAAGAGTCACTTTTGGGAGAAATTAACAAAGGCTACCTCGGAAATGTCTTCAGTCAGGAGGAGGAAGGCCATGATTACAGTTTGCTATCTGTGAGGACAAGTTACTCCTGTGCTCTTTACCCTCAGAAGCCTAACTCTAGTCATGAAAAAAATGTCTGTAACAGAGAGCATCCTGTGATGTCCTATGATATCCATGTCCCCAAAATGCCAAGGTGATAAAAATTAGGAAACCGAGAGGAACAGGTACGGCCTGGAGAGTCTAAAGAATCATGCTGATCAAAAGTAAGGCAGAGGAGAGCCAGGACAGAAAACAGACCTTACATAGAATTAAGGTATTCTGAACAAACGATCCTTAATAGTAAAGTACCAAGGCTGCTTCATCAACGGTAGTACATGTCCTACAGTGATGTGAGACGTAAACACAGGAAACTGTTTGCTTCTGTAACTCTAAAAGTGGCCTTCAAAAGACAAAGTCTACCCTTAACATACATTATCTTTTATTTCTTCTAAAAAAAAAAAGAAAAGCCAAAATCTAAGTGCAGATTTCAGACTTATAAGGTTAACTTCACACATACAGAGAGAGAGAGGGAGAGAGAGAGAGAAAGAGAGAAAAGGAAGGAGGGAGAGAGAGGGAGAGGGGGTGAGGAGAGAGAGGGGGTAGAAAAAGAGAGAGATTTGAGTTTTGAGGGGATTCAGTAGTTACCCACATATGAGTATTTGTGAACCAAAAGCAAACAAAATGGAATCTCTATCAGGTGGGGACAGGGACAGGGTCACTGTGGGACCTTTAGACTCACTGGAGCTACTTTAGACGGTGGGAGTAGTTGCCACGGGAGGGAGTCCTTCCTTTCGTGTTCTGCTTAGAATGAAAAACTAGTTGTTTATTTTGGTCTCAGGAGTACAATTGCTTGTCTCTGTGTGTACTGCACACACAGTGCAGATACAGATGCAGAAGAAGGCATCAGATCCCCTGGAACTGGAGTTACAGATGCTTGTTGTAAGCTGTCCTGCAGGTGCTGGGAACCCAGGTCCTCTACAAGCGCAGCAAATGCTCGTAACCACCGAGCCATCGTCACAGCCCCTGCTCAGAACCTTTTAATCTTCTATAGCTGTCTGCCTCAATGGATTTCTGGTGGTTATTCATTCCTACTGAGCATGTTCCTACCCAGGTGCCCCTGCACCTGTTTACTTCCCTGCATGACTCGCCCACTCCACTCCTTCTGAGTTTCTGCTCTAGCGTCGTTCTGCCAGAGAGACCTTAGCGGCTAAAATAGCAACCACCACCTCACCACTAGCCAGCTTCATTTTTACCCCCAAGTGGCCGCACTGCCTCACCCCGGTACCAATATAGTGTGCTTAGCTGCTCATCTCTGTTGTCCTCAAACAGAGGGTGACTTCCATGAGAGTAAGCACTTTGTGTTTACTCTTTGTGGTCTCACCAGCACTCAGGAGGGAATCTAGGGCATCTCAGGCAATAGCAGGCGTGCAATACCCGTGGAAGAACTATAGAAATAAGAAGATGTTAAAAATCTGTGTGATGTGGATGTGTGTAGACCACGGCAAGCACAGGGAGGTCAAAGGACAGCCACGGATGTTATCCTTACCTTCCACCTTGTTTTTAGATTTAACAGCTTTGTGGATCATTGCTCTTACCTCTAGGTTAGCTGGGCTGTAACTGTCTGAAGTCTCCTATCTTGGCCTCCCTTTTTGCCATACTGGGAGAACAGGTTGGTGCTACTGTACCTAGTGTACCGAGGTTCTGGGGAATTGAACTCAGTTCTTACCCACTGGTGCATCTCCCCGGCTGGCTGATCTTTTTACGTAGCCAAACAGAGAACAACATGTGCCACTAAGTGATGGCAAATCATCACAGTGCGCGTGTCAGATTAATGAACCAGAGGGTTCATTAATGTTCAGAGCTGGCGCAGGAGGGCATGCTTGTGGTCCCAGCTACTGCGGAGACGAAGGCAAGAGGGCTGGAGCCAGCCTGAGTGACATAGTGAGACCCTGACTCTTTTAAATTCCTTTCTGGAAGATCTTTTGTGACTTGTGTTAAAGTTTATGTACACTAAGTAGACAATTCATTAAACAAATACGTATTGGTGGACACAAGAGGTACAAAAGCAATCGAGACCCACTTTGTGACCTCAAGGTGCTCCATCCATCTACCCATTCATCCGTCCATCCGTCTATCCGATCCCTCTCCAATGCTTTTGAGTCCCCATCGAATGCTTGACACTGTGTGCCTAGGACTGTGTGTGGGACATCACCTTGTCTCTCTGTCCTGACTGATAATCCTCCCAAATGCAGGGAATTTAAGCATTTAGTTGTAGAACTGCCACTAACTTTTTTGACTCTGAAAGAAAAACCACTGAATTCTGAGTGTTTGTTTCTTTACTGGTAAGCATGGGTTTAAGGTCTCATTCCGGCCCCACCTCAGTGCTGCTGGGAATGTCCAACGAGGTGGACATGAACCAAACACAAACGCTCTTTCTCTGCTGTGAGGTCCCAAACACATGGAAGAGATTCTCTGCCAGGAAATGTTAAACACAAAACCCAAATCCCACACAAACAAACCCAAACCCAAACTCAGATCACTTCTCAGTGGGCCTCAGAGTCCAGGCAGCTGCTGTCATGGTGAGGACAATGTGCCACCACTCAGAGATCCCACAGCTGGACAGTAATCAGGACAGGCAGTCTACAGACTAAATAGATCATCAATCATCTCTGGTTAAAATTTGAGTCAAGAGATCACCAACATCTCCCGCTTTTCTGGACCCCAGATGGGGCCCCTTTGGCTCTTGTACACTATATGTTGTTCAGAAGCCTCAACAGTCCCCAAAATCTCCTTTCTGTCTCTTTTAAACCAATCCTTTGTGTGGTTGGCTTTGGTCTTGTGGTAGCTTCATCAGAAATGAAAGTGATCCCTCAAGATTGACTTGTAAGTACGATTGTCAGGCCAGCATCTCTTCAAAAAAGGAAGATAGCGTAAATCTTCCAAATAGTAGTCGAGATCAATGGGCATGGAAAGGAGGGAGGAAAAAGGGAAAGAGGAAGAGATAAAGGGAGGGAGGGGAGTAGAGAGGGAGGACAGGAGGGAGAGGGAAAAAAAGAGGGTGTGGTGTAGCAAGATTATTAAAAACTCAGAGACAGAAATTGGGGTTCAACCTGAAGGTCAGAAAAGTAAAACAGCCAGTTACTGGTTCTTACCTCGACCTCAGCCCAAAATGGCAATCCTGCCTCCAGGAATCTCAGAATGAAACTGTGCGGAAGAGTTGTCTCCTCCTGTCTTATCTTCTTCTCATGTACTGGGATTAAAGGTGTGCACTACTACTACCCCATTTCTATAGCAAACTAGTGTGGCTACCGGGATTAAAGGTGTGCGTCACCACTGCCTGGCCTGTAAGGCTGATCAGTGCAGCTGTTTTACCCTCAGAACTTCAGGCAAGTTTTATTTATTAAAATACAAATGAAATATCACTATAGAATGGGTAGAGAATAAACACAGAACAAAGCAAAAAGTGACAGAGCAAGCAATGAGAGAATCCATACTTGAACAGATATCATTTCTAGAATCACAAGGAGACTTGAACTTCAGAGTTTTCCAGCCTATTTATGCTCCCTCTTCCTGTTGGGATGGGTAACAGTGTCAGCTGAACTGAAAGGGCAAGGCCAAAAGACATTGCTGGTGCAGTCATTATGGAGACAGATTCTTCCTCGGCACGCTCACTTAGAGAGCTAAAACAGTTTTTAATGAAATGCCCGGAACATATTCTGCTCCTTCAGCCTTCTTCCCTCTGGATCAGCACGTCCTGGGCTACTGTTAGCAATATCTACAGGAACGTGGAGAGTATCTCTGGATTAGCACGTCCTGGGCTATTGTTAACACCATCTACAGGAACATGGAGGGTATCTCTGGATCAGCACATCCTGGGCTACTGTTAACACCATCTACAGGAATGTGGAGGGTATCTCTGGATCAGCACGTCCTGGGCTACTGTTAGCAATATCTACAGGAACGTGGAGAGTATCTCTGGATTAGCACGTCCTGGGCTACTGTTAACACCATCTACAGGAACATGGAGGGTATCTCTGGATCAGCACATCCTGGGCTACTGTTAACACCATCTACAGGAATGTGGAGGGTATCTCTGGATCAGCACATCCTGGGCTACTGTTAGCAACATCTACAGGAACGTGGAGAGTATCTCTGGATCAGCACGTCCTGGGCTACTGTTAACACCATCTACAGGAACATGGATGGTATCTGTCTATTTGCAGCACATGCTATGGGCCAAGCCCTAAAAAGCACTACTGCCTGCAAGTATCAGAGCATTGTTTCATATAAACTCTGAGCTCTCTCCTGGGATGTCCCCATGGGTCCAGGGTCCAGGCCCTTCTTAGTTACAGTCTAATAGATAGGCTTCTCTCCCAACACACTCATCTCTCCCCGTTTTCTCGTTGTCTTGAGACGATCTCACAATGTAGTTCAGGCTAGTCTCAAATTTGTAATCTCTCTGCCTCATCTCCTGAGAGCTGGGGTTACAGGCCTGGGCCATCATAACTGGCTTATATTATTCTTTTTAGAAGATGGCATGGCAGACTTTATTGTGGGGAGGCCATAGGACATTGCACTAGAGTAGAAGAGATCCAACTTCCTTTTCCTTAGCTTCTTGTTTTTAAGGAAAATTTTCAAACATACACAAAAAGCGCAGTACACAGATGCACATATACTCACCACCTTGCTTCGTCAACCGACACCGTGCCAGTCTCGGTCCACTGATGCCCACCCCATCAGTGCTTATGCTGTTAAAGCCAACAATGGGCACGGGCCAATCTGACCACTACCTTTTGGCATTTTGCCATTTCTTTCATCGTTTAAAGATGCAGAGGCTCCGGATAGCCCAGCTAGGTTTCTGGTACTCTCCTACAGTGAAAGACGACAGGCACAGGGCTCGCATTCCTCCATGTGAAAGACTAAAACCTCCATCACTGGCCCAATTGTCTACTTATTCTTGATATGGTAAGAACTGTTCATGTCTCTTTATAGTTATTATTTACTAAAAAACAAGGGATAGAAGGGTTGAATAGATGGTTCAGTGGTTAGGAACGGGCTGCTTTCCGGGTTCAATTCCCAGCACCCACACGGCAGCCTTCAACCATTTGTAACACCAGTAGTTGACAGAAGACAGAAGAGCAAGCTGTTTGGGGGAGGGTTCTGAGGAGAACGGGAGATCCAAGACTACAGTCTTTGAGCAGCGAACCTCAAGTGGTGAAGAAACAGGACCCAGGACATCAGCTCCCTTCTGTGGAGGTTTGCGGAATTCTGTGAGGAGGTGAGTGAGATCTTGTGAGCTAGTCCAGGGGTCACAGGGCTGTCCACAGTGCCTGGAATGTAGGAACTGGGGACTGTGTAAAGACATGGAGGCTGAAAACGTGGATGAACTATGCGTATACACCGCTCATTAACTATTCATGTGACTCTCTTACCACGTGGGCTTAATCACCTTGCAGCACAGTACTGAACTGATCTGCCAAAACCTCACTATATTCCCCACATGAAAACTCTCCTGGTTTTCCTCAGCAAGAGGCAAGACTCCTGGCACAGAACTTGAGAATAGGAGCTGGTTCGTCGTAGCTGGGTCTCTGAGACAGGGAACCTGTAGCTCTGTGGTCCCTCCTCAGGCACTGATGGGAGCTGGTACATCGGCAGCCAGGACATGGCTTCTTAGCTCTGAACATGCCAACACTTTTGCAAAAAAGACTCCTCAAGCTGCCAGAGGGCTGAGACGAATTCGGGCTTCTGTTTAATACCTTAGGACAGTGGCTCTAGGGAGCTTGAAAACATACCAGAAGCCTGACTCTTCTCCATACTAATTCAACCAGGAGCTGCAACAGTGGCCTGGCTCCCAGGAGACACCACCCCCACCCTAGGCAGCCAGGCGGAGGGGTTTGGCTTTAAAGAAGTTGCTGGTGTCCTTCCTCTGCCTTCTTTGTCAGGGTCATCTTTTCCCTCAGAGCCTTTGAGATAGAAGAGACATTCCTTTTAGACCTGACTTCAGGTCATGCTGGTTTCATGAAATGAATTAAGGGAGATTTTCATCTTATTCTCTGTTCTCAAAGAGTTTGAATAACAAAGGACGTACCTGGTTTTCAAGGCTACTACTGCCCAGTTATAAGATGATAAAGGCCGTTTAAATGGGGCGTCTTTCGTGAGTCTAATGTGTTTCAGTTATTGCTCCATTCAGATGCTTTGCTTCTTTGGGGGCAAGTATGAGAACTTACATTCTGCCAGAAACTCGGTTTTCTCCAGATTATGACCCCAAATTCCCTAATGCAATGCTTTTATGAACTCCCATCCTCCTTGCCCAATTGGGTGAGCCATCTCCTTTTTCCTTGTGATCTTGCAGACCAAGGGTTTTACAAATCATCACTGACTGCGCATGACACACGTGGTTCTAACTGCTCTACAAGGACTAACTCATTCATTCCTCAAGGCAGATTCAGCCAGGGAGGTGCACAGGTGTCTCAAGCCTCGTGTTACAGATGAGTCCCTCAGCCTCATTGTGCAGGGGAGTTAACTGGCCTTTAGGTCATATGGTGGCAGCTCTAATGTGTTGCCTGCTAACCTCTGCATATAAGAGAGAATAAGTGAACGATTATGACCCAGCCTATTTTTGCATTACATTATTCTAGGGGTCAAGTGCTTGTAATCCCAGAACTCAGAAGCCTGGGGCAGGAAGAGCTTATGTTTGAAGTTACATAATGAGACGCTGTTTCAGTAAAGCCAAGGGCCAGAGAGACAGCTCAATGGTAGAGGGCTTGTGTATGATGTAGCAGATCCCCAGTCTCAAAACAAAAGAATTTAAAAGGAAAAAGAAATAGCAACAAAGCAGGAGTGGGTTCCATGTGATCTATTTAAAGTTCTGTGGCCAGAGAAGACTCTGCTGGCAAAGAGTGGCCCAAAGATCGAAGTCTTTGACCTCTAGTGATTGGGTGGATTTCACACTATGTGACCCTTTTGGAGACCTGGTTCAAGATCACACAAAGACTTAATTGCTTTGAATGGTCACTTGGACAATGAGAGAGGCCTTTACAAAAACCACCAAGTGGACATGAATTGATGCTGAAGAAACCCACAATTACTTAAAAGGGGGTGAGCAGCTGTGATCGATGCCTGGCAATCACAGGGTACAAACTCCGTATGACAAGACGTATTTAAAAACCCTTCCAGCTGTCACTCCACTGCTTCAACAGTGAGGTCCATTCTTCCCGCTTTAGTTACGCCTTCAGGAAGTTTCTGCACTTGACATCAACTGCTTCTTAGTCACCAGCCAGTGTTTGCTATGGGACAATGGTCTTGTATTTAAAATGTTGACTGGCCAGTAGCCCGGCAGGAAGTAGAGGCGGGGCAATGAGAACAGGAGAATTCTGGGAAGAGGAAAGAGTCAGTCTGCAGTCGTCATCCAGACACAGAGGAAGCAAGACGTGACTGCCTCACCAAAAAAGGTACCAAGCCACGTGGCTAACATAGACAATCATTATGGGCTAATATAAGTTATAAGAGTTAATAAGAAGCCTGAGCTAATAGGCCAACCAGTTTATAACTAATGTAGGCCTTGGGAATGACAGCGTCAGTCAAGCCAAACTCCCTGCTTTCTGTGTCCTTGCATTTCTGCCTCTGCCATTGCTGTTTCCACGGCCAAGAATGCCATGTCTCCATCTCTGGGGCATCTAAATTCAACGAATGCTTCAAGGAAGCTGACGTCTTTCAGTCCTCTTTCCGATCACTCAGTCTGTGCCAGCACTTATGTGAACCACGTGTGCTGGGCCTTTGTATTTGTTGACTGGTTCAGTCTTCAAAAGAGCATCTAGGTATTGCAAGGCTGTTTGGCTAAATGGAGACAATGAGGCCACAGAAGGGTGAAGCCACTTTCTCAGGGATGTGGACCCAGGATATCTGGCTCTGGGCTCCATTAAAGCTACAAAAAACGCCTACCACTTACCAAAAGAGCTTACACCTGGGGTGTGGAGGTTGTTTCCAAATACTTGCGTTATTGGATTATTTACACCACAATCGTTGCTCTGAGCTCTTAGACCCATTAGTATTTTTTTCAATAGTCCTCCTTCAGGGGAAGCTGTTTCAATTTTGAATATCAAATCTTCACTTCCTATACACACACTCATTCATACAACCTGGTCCTTACTACCCATAGGTCATCGACCCTGCCCCCTCCCCTAGTGGGCATCTTTAGTGTCCAGTGACTGGCTCCTTACTTATGCCTACCCCATCTTCTTGTGTTTGTTTCTCTTCCAGATCTAAGTAGAAAGAGAATGCTTCATTGGGGCAGTCAAACCTTAGCGTTTGAAGGGTTGTTCACTCTCCTGGTCCGGGTAAGAGCTGAGGAACTCAGTCTCTCATAGTCTGCGTATACTTATATCCTAGTTAAAGTTAAAACTCCAGCATTTTCCCAAGATGGTCAAAGAAAGGGAAGGAAGAGGGTTTGAATAGGAAAAGCCCCCACAGGTTCATAGATCTGAATGTTTGGTCACCAAAGAGTAGCATTGGGAGGGGTGGCCTTCTCGGAGGAAGTGTGTCACTGGGAGGGGAATTTGAGGTCTCAGGTGCTCAAGCCATGCCCAGCATGGCCTTCTCTCTTCCTGCTGCCTGTGGATCCAGATGTGGAACTCTCAGCTACTTCTCTAACACCACATCTGCTCGCAGCCATGCTTACCACGATGACAATAATGGGCTAAACCTCTAAAACTGTCAGCCAGGCACAGTTAAATGTTTTCCTTTGTAAGAGCTACCGTGGTCATGGTGTCTTTTCACAGCAATACAGCAGTGACCAAGACAAAGAGACACGTGAAGGAAGAGCAGGTAAAAGGACAGAATAAGAACCTTGGAGAGGAAAGCCCGGGTTTGTCTTAGACACAGGGCCAGGCACTCAGCATTGCTGTTGCTGCTGCACCCGCATAGAGCTAGGGTTGAATCCGTGTTCCCTGGGCTGTGGCGGGGGCTGCAGGAGGCGGCTGTCCCATTCAGCAGTTATAACAGAAAAAAATCTCAGTGCCTGTTCCTGGCAGGTGAAGAAGCCAGGTCGGGCTGTTCTGATCACCACCTGTCTGTCAAAGAAATGAGCTCTCCAGGGTTCTCTGTGCCCCTCAGGGTACCATGGTGAGGGCAGCTATGGTCACTCAGGATTTTGTTTTTTTCACCAATGGCTATTCACAGAATGTGCCAGGTGGGTGTCCATGTTGGGTGCTGGGGACTTGTGACCCACCAGCCATCGATTCTTACCGACTCAGTTTCCTTTCAGGACCCACTGAGAACACCCTGGTGGTTCCAGCTCCCTCTAGATCTGTTTTCTGACTTGGAGGAAATAGGGCAGAAGCCTCCATTGCAGCAAAATTGGTCTTTACATCTGTGAAATGATGTTCTCTAAGACAGCAATCCCGAACATTAATCAAGTATCAATCACCGACAGGAGCAGAAAATAGAGCTGCGTCTTTATTCAAGTCTTGTTTGCCGCAGAGTGAGGGCTGACTGAGGAAGAAGCCTGGTAATGGGATCCCAAGCAGCACAACCAGGGTAGAAAGCAGGAGCGGCAGCCCCTGGCTTCAGCGGTGGCTCTGCACATGGAGGCTGTGCTCCTGGGCCTCAGTTTCCCCATTTCTACAATGAGAACCATGTACATCTCTCAGGTCACCGAGGGATAACATGTAAGGACACATAGAAACAGCCTGGCTGTCCTAGGCTCTGTGCAGAAGCAATGATCTATTAGACACGCTCGATATGACTGGAAGAAAAAATCTACTTGGGAGAGGGACCTTTCTCTGGCCTGAGTGTTCGCTTAGGATGCACTCAGATACACTGTGCCGGACAGGGGAAGCCTCTGTCTTTCTCATTCAGGGGTCTCTGCTGCCCCTCCCTCCCTCCCTCTCTCTTCTTGCTTGGCACTTCCCACTTTTCTGTTGTGGTGACTCCCACCTTCCTGGGGTCCCGCCTCACTGCTGGGGGAAATCGAGGGCCTCTTTACAGCGCGCTAGCGTGTAACCTTCCAAAGTGTTGAGCCCACGGTGGCAAAGTGGATAAAAGACACATGATAGCCAAATGCAGCATAATCCTGGATTTAAACTGTGTTTGTTTTTACCTTTGCTACAATGTATAATTGACAAAAACGAGGTCTCCTGCTTTTTAGTTTTACTAAGTTATTTAAAAGAATATCTAATTTTAGGGCATTCATATTCAACTATTTAAGGGGTAAATAGATGTAATACACGAAACTCTCAAGCAGTTCAGAGGAAAAAAACAAATGATGTACTACATGCATTCCCACTCCTGTGTGCATGTACATTGTATGGGAGGTGGTGTCTGCATTACTGTTGCAACTTTGCTGGCAATTTTAAATGCCTTTGTTCCCTGAAGAAAGATGGCGCACAGTTGGCCCGCGTTTGGCCTCTCATTTCTTCATGTGAATGATGGAGCAGGATCCTGCTGAATTTCTCATACCGTTCCTCATGCCAGAGGAGGCAATGGCAGGGTCCTGAAAGACCACCTTATGGGACCCTTCAAGAAGATGCAACTAAGCCCAGATGGGTCTCAGGTTAACTCCGCCTAGTCGGTGTTGGAGCTGGCTTTGGATCCTAGGCACGATTTCCTCTACTTCACACACTACGGCTGTGTAACCATCAGGTTGCAAAGGAGTGACAGGTATGGTCTGTCCACTCCAATATAGACGGCGTAAGGAAGCTGTTCTCACCCTCGGCTCTCAGGCTCTCTGCAGCACTGGTATATTGACTACTCTCAGATCTGCCTCTGTAAACCTGACCTCTGCCTGAAGTCCATCCCGCTGCCAGCTCCAGGCCACTAACCAGCACAGCTCAGGTAACACATCAGAATCAAATGTTGAATTCTCGCCTGCCCCTGCTTTTCCTTATCTTGGGTTCAGGGTCCATCCATTTCACTCGGCAATCAATGATTACTTGAATCAAAACATCACATACTCTCTTATTAATATGTACAATTTTGTGGGTTTTATGTACCAGTCAATAAAATAAATTTAGTTAATAAAATAGAGCTTGTGTCATTATTCTTACAGTACTGGAAGGCAAGAAAGGCAAAGGGTCACTGAGACGTGAGATGGCTCAGTGGGTAAATAAAAGTGCTTACAACCAAGTCTGGTGACCTGAGTTTGACTCTGGGAATCCTGTGTGGTGGGAGAGAAAAGACTCCCAAAAGTTGTCTTCTGCTCACCACATACACACACACACACACACACACACACACGCACGCACGCACGCACGCAGGCACACACACACACACACACACACACACTGAGAGAAAACAAACAAACAAATGTATGAAAATAAACAAGGTAGAAAGAATGAGGAAGTGTAATTTGTTTTGATAAGCACTACACTGCCCAGGCAGACTTTGACTCCTCCTCCTACTTTAACCTTCCAAGCACTGGGATCTCTCTCTCTCTCTTTCAAGACTGGGTTTTTCTTTATGTAGCCCTGGCTGTCCTGGAACTCACCCTGTAGACCAGGCTGGCCTTGAACTTTGAGGTTTGCCTGCCTCTCCCAAGTGCTGGGACTAAAGGGCCACCCCTGTCTGCCTTAGGAATGAAAAACATTCAACAACAGTTTGATGGTACCTGTGATTTGTTTTTTTTTCTTTCTTATATAAGGATTCATTTATTTTTATCCACATGTTTGTCTGTGGCTATATGCTGTATGTCTATGAATACAGGCCACACGTGTGTGGGTGTCTGTGGAAGCCAGGGGAAGTGTTGAGTCCATTGGAACTGGAGTTACAGGGGGTGTGAGCCACCTGATGTGGGTGTTAGGATCTGAACTTGGGTCCCTCCGCAGGAGCAGTAAGTGATCTTAACCACTGAACCACCTCTCCAGCCATGGCTCAATTTTCTTCACCAATGCTTTTATACTCATTTTGCCTTTGTTATGACAGCTTAGGAGTTCTAGTCTTTGGAGTTGTCACTCATGATATGAGAGCAGAGGACAGGAACTTCACCGCTGCCGCATTCGGCACGGGGCCACTCAGAAACGCTGCAAAACCCCATCCCCGGGTGTTAAGGACAAGATGCAGCATTACTTGATGTGAATCACTTCTGGGCTCCTGAGGCAGCAGGTCTGGGATGGGTCGGCATGCCTGCCACCTCCTCCAGCAGGTCTAAGTCCACCGTTGAGAATGACTTTAGCTGAGTTCTAGACACATTGTCCTTTCAAAACGGCGCAGGTCACAGGGTTTCTCCCTGCACTATAAATACGGTCTTCACGCACCTGCACCACCAGGCTCTACAGGAATTTACCAGCCGTTCAACACAGGGGCCCTATGTCTTTCCCCTAAATATACTTGGAACAGTGTGTACAGGGGCTTCAGGGGATCCACTGTGACTTCCAAGGAAGGCCCTCTTCCCAGCCCCCAACGCCTCTTCCACCATTAGCCTGCCAGCATTTCAAAAATAAATTCTGTGAGCAGTTAAACACGATGAATAATAGAATTTTCTATTTATGATTGTTCTTTTTAAAAACGATAACCTGTCGGTCGCTCTTTGAAGTCTGTAACGGTTTGCCCACGGCTCCTGGAAACAAAGCTGCCATTTGACAGGTCTCTACCTCTTCTTGTTTGCCATCCTCAGCTTCCTATGGTTTTTAAGCTTGCCAGTCCCTGGGATGCGGGATAGCGGTGAGGAGACAGGTGAAGGAGGGCAGATCTTTTACTCAGTTATAACACACAGAGAAGGA
Organism: Ondatra zibethicus; assembly: GCA_004026605.1. Lineage (NCBI taxonomy): Eukaryota > Metazoa > Chordata > Mammalia > Rodentia > Cricetidae > Ondatra > Ondatra zibethicus. The sequence continues at coordinate 42,516 of PVIU01005775.1, forward strand.
AAGACGAATTACAACACACTGCACAATGACGTCTTATAGTTAGAGACCCACATATGACAGCCAAGAAAACACAACATGCCCAGCACCTCAGAAAGACTCGGACAGCTCACTCACATTTTTGTGTCCAGTGCTTAAATGAGAAATCTTTGGGGCAGGAGACTGGGAAGCGGAAAGAGTTGCGATGTGGGAGAGACTAAGAGGAACCCACAGACCTTGGCTAGAACCCAGTAACGGGCTGAGCCCTGTGGCCTTTGACCTTGACTTTGATAGGGAAATCCTGTGGCAGTGTGGGCTTGTTTCCATGGAACTAAGCCTGTAAGCCTGCCTAGAGGTTGAAGCTGAGGAGTATTCCAGGAGACAGAGCTGTCACACTCATAGCAGACAACTAAGTGACAAGACCCGGCTGGCAAAGAGGCTGCAGCTCTTCCCATCTCCAGTTCTCCTGAGAAGTTCTTTGGGGGCTTATCTAGGTTAGCAGGGAATTCTGGGAAATTCGCCAGTCTTGCCCCATGGGTGCTGGGTTTCCAGCTGGGTTCCACATCAGAAGACGGTGGCACTCTGGCTTCCCAGTCCTCTCCAAGGTGTCGCTGTGACTAAGAAGTTCCATCAGCTGAGATGTGGATATGAACCTCACTACTGACGTCAGCTGGGCCTCTTGAACATCTGGTTCTTTGGGGCATAACATATCCTGCTTGTCTCTCCTCCCCTCCTTTCTGGTGTCGCTGATGGCGCCTGGGACCTCACTCATATCCCAACCTTTCAGGGTGTTTTTTTCCCCCTACGGCCCTCAGGTTGTGTTTCCCATGGTCTTGCCTTCCCCACCTGCCTGTGTCTCATAGCTAATGCCACCGCAGCCCTGCTGTAGTCCTGAGCATAGTCCCTGTGCCCTGCATGACTGACCCCCTAGTGCCCCTGTGCTAAGTGGATTAGGAACAAGGAGCAGGACATTCTACAATCATCCTGATACCATCAAGATTGTGGCAAATGACTCGGGCATTTTCACCGTTAAGCTTCTAAATGAAGCAGCTCTTTCTTGCAGACACAAGCTAATTAAGTGATTATATACAGCGAAGTGGTCATCGCACATTGAACTGCTGCAAAATAGCAACAGAGCTGGCGAGAGCTGGTGCTGCGGGCTCACGGGCGGCTGAGCTGCAATTGCTGAGTCCTCAAAGATGGCTGGAAGGGAAAGCCATTGTGGGGCCGTCGTAGTATAGGAAGCGGGAAAGAACAGGGCTGGGCAGGGCTCTGACTCAAGACCCAGTGCTGACAACAGTTGTCTGGAACCTTGGTCACATAGCCTGAGCCTTCCTATGCCCCAATCAGTCCTGGCTCAAAGCCAGCTGTGTGGTGTTAACAACAGCAGCAGCTGAGAGAATAGATGGGGAGCGGAGGGAAGAAGAAACACGGTGGGAAGCCATGCCCACCTAGCATTCACCGGCCCTTGGTCCACCCGCTGGTCTTCATGCTTTCCAGGCAAGTGCCTCTCTTCGCTGAGCGCCCTTCCCAGCCCCGGTGAGGAGCCATCTCCCCAGCCCCGGTGAGGACATTGCCAATGAGATCTGCTGAAGGATGAGATTGACATGATAAAAATAAGGCCTTTGTGGGGCTGGAGAGATGGCTCGGCGGTTAAGAGCACTTGCTGTTCTTGCAGAGGACTCAAGATTGGGTCCGATTACCCATAGCTGTGGCTCACAAACATCTGTAACTCCAATTTTAGGGGTCCTGATGCCTTCCTTTGACTTTTGCAGATACTTGTACATATATAGTATACATGCATACATTCAGGCAAAACATTCATACCCATAAAATAAATCTAAAGAAATTTAAAACAAGGTCTTTGGGATGAACTTGGAAAAGCCCTCTCCCTCCCTCGGTCCCTCCCTCCCTCCCTCCCTTTCTCGTCTTTTGCCTTTGAGATACAATCCCATGTAACCCAGGCTGGTCTCAAACTCCTGATCCTTTGGCCTTTCCCTCCTAAGTGTTGGGGTCATAAGACTGCACTACTGTGATAGTTTCGAGCTTGAGTTTTCTGTCGCCGATGTCCCCATCTCCTCTCTGTTACAGGGGACAGCAGAACAGTGGAGACCCTCCATTCTGAACGCCGTTTCTGCAGAAAGGACCCTTCTGAGAACCACAACAGAAAGTCTTCCATGGATCTGTAGGTAGACCCTGCCTGAAATGGACACGAAGCCTCGTGAGCGTGGGCACTGAACCTCCATTCTCTTTATTTGCATCTCCAGTGGGCTCCAGTGGAAAGAGTGCTGGACGTGAGGCTCGGGTTTTAAAATTCTGCCCCTCAAATGCCGTCCTGCCCATTCTCAGCCTCCTCCCCTAGTCCGTGGGACTGTGTGCAATCCGACTGGGACAGTGTGGAGAGACGCTTCCGGGCCCTAGAGTGCTGTGCAGGAGGGAGACTGTGTGCAAGGCTGTTTGCTTTTCAAGTGCTGCACATTGGTGGGCTTTCTTGTCGAGGGCGGGGCGGGGCACAGACGGGAGGGGTCAGCATTCAGTGGTGGAGATGAGGTGAACAAATATCATTTGATCAGAGTGACAGAAGGTCACTACCTACCTTGGTCAGTTTGCACAGTGCTTGCCAGTCTGGTCCCTTGTTTAAGGGCTCCATTTGTCTATCCGATACGTGTTTTACTGATTACCCACTATTGAGAACTGAATGACAGCAAAGCCAGACCAAGCCCAGATTCCCGTAATCTAGCCCACTTGTTCCTAAACAGGTTTGGGATCAGGCACGCCCGCTGAAGAGGAAACAACCTCCAGGCAGCTCGACGAAAGCGCCACAAGTTGCATTTGTGTGAGATTCTAGATTGACTGAAAAATATTAACAAGTTCGGATGAACCATAAAAGAAAGGGTGAAACTTCTGCCCCTTGCCCTCTGAGGCTCTCCCTGTGTGCCACCTCAGGTTTCCAGGGTCTCATTTGTTATGATCTGACTCCCTATTGAAATGTCCACCCAGCTTACTAATAAATACCTCGGTGGATCTTCATCTGATGGGGGATAAAGACCTTAAAGGGACTATGCACAAGCTGGAGGGAGGGTAATTCTAAAGGAGACACTAAAACCACAGCCTTAGGATAGCCACTCCTTGTAGCTTGGCATCTTGGAGGGGGCAAGAGAGGCAGAAGAAGCAGGATCTGTCAGCAATGAGTCCTCCAGCAAATCTCGTGCTAAGGATGGATATAAAGGTCCAGAGGGCCATGGCAGCAGGCAGGAGGAGTCCTGTGAGGCTCTAGTCTTGATGTGGAGTAGGTGACAGTGTAGGCTAAAGAAATAACCACATAAGGAGCCCAGCGGAACAAGGACATTTACGGCAGCCACGCCTCAGAGAAGCCCCGTATACAGGTGTCTTCCTCATCAGGCCTGACCTCATCAGCTGACAAAGCCCACCAGGGAGCTTCCAGATGAGTTTACAATTTCTCTCAGTGAGAGAAGGGTATTCTATTCTGTGATGCCACCCCCAAAGCCAAAATTCTTGAAAGAGAAGCCATGAGATTCCCCAGATGGACTCCATAAAAGAGAACCTTAGGGAAATAAAGTACACTGACGATCACACAGAGCAAAGGTACTACAGCAGGGCACACACCTCTGTGAGCTATCCAACTAAAGGGACAGAACTGGGTCAGTCCCCTAGGCCAGAGCTGTCTAGACACTAGCAGCCAAGCCCTCCCTCTGAACGAGTCACTTAGTCTTAAAATTCATGTTGCCTCAGAGCCTTAGAAACTGGGCCACCTTTCTGTTTATTACACACCTTGATTTGGGGCATTTGGTCTGGAGACAACTCTCCCACTGTAGCTCATACTGGCCTCTCCCAAGAGCTGGGATAAGAGGCATAAACCACCACACAGAGCTATTTACAGCCTGTCCCGCATCATCCCTTTCTTTCCTAGCAACACGGATCTACTAAAGACTGTGCTGCCTAACGTCCACTTTTCTTTTCTTTTAAGATTTAATTTATTTATTATGTATATGGAGTTCTGCCTGCATGTATCCCTGCAGGCCAGAAGAGGGCACCAAATCTCATTACAGATGGTTGTGAGCCACCATGTAGTTACTGGGAATTGAACTCAGGACCTCTGGAAGAGCAGTCAGTGCTCTTAACCTCAGAGCCATCTCTCCAGCCTCCTAACGCGAGGCTTTCAATACAGCCACGCGCACTCGATTTTAATGATACTATCACCTGAGAGCCATCTTGTTTCCCAGCCATGTTCTTCAGGATGATACAACCCACGGCCATTGTTTTCTCATGACTGTGTGGGCCAAGAGATCCTTCAAAATAGCAATAACAAGGCAGAGAGGAAAACAGAGCCAAGTGAATCTTCTGTGGCACTAGAGGTGTGTGTGTGTGTGTGTGTGTGTGTGTGTGTGTGTGACAGAGAGAGAGAGAGGGAGGGAGGGAGAGAGGAGACTTTCTACAATTAGAAGTGGCCAGGAGAAGAGTCTGTAAAGTCTGCTCCAGTTGGGGAGCAGATCCATAATGAGTGCTGGCTCTCACGATGCTCTGGGGTCCAGGACTGCGTACATTAGGTTTCATCAAACACGATTACATAATAAGGAGAGGCTGATACAGCGGAAACCTACAGCATCTAAACCAATGACCGGACTCACCAAATGTACAGAATATAAATTATAGATGAAAGAAGGGAGATTAAATCTGGACATTTACTTAGGGTTTAGAGCAAGGAAAGCAAGTGCTGAGACTTTTTCCCCCTTTCTCTAATCTCAGCAGGCAGCCCACAAACACAATTACCAGCAGCTTTGAAAGGTCTTATCAAATATTGACTTAACGAAGAGTCCTTCTACTTAACGGTGACCTCCAGACACCCCTAATAAGCCCAGGGTCCTAAATTATATACTATTAAGCCATGGCACCCACACAGTGGACAACCATTTAAAATTAAGCATGTGTGGGGTGGATTCTGACTGGCAGAGGGGACAAAGAGTTCCAAAACAGGAATTTGATCAAAAAAAGAAGCAGCTCTTAGGTGCTTTGTAAATTCAATAGGCTACTCAAATTATCTTCAAAAGATTAGTGGTGTGGGCAAGGAAGAGCCTAAAACAACCAGGGAGGAGTAGCAGAACCTAGCACTAACTGGTCACAGGCTAGTGCTCTGCTCTCATTTCTTTCCTTGGTTCTCCCAAGGAAAGTGTTTGTAAAAGAAACCAAGCTTGCAAGGCTTCCTGCCAGCTCACAGTGGAGAAAGGTGGGGGGCAGGAGGCGCAGGGAAGGAGAAGGAACTAAATGCAAATTTGACAGGCAGACATCTCTTCCCTAGGCTCAGGAGTTTTAAAAATCTGCTTGCAAGACGGAGTTCCTGCTCTAAGCGTGTAGACGGTAAGAGATTTCCAACCCTGATTTTTACAATGCTCTAGGGTACAGCCAATGGTTCCAATGTGTGCATTTAAAATTCTCAAAGCCAAATCAATCTCAATTCCTGTTCACTGAAAGGATGACTATCACTCAAAAACTCCCTCACCTTAGCTACCGCCCTAGTGCACCATCCTGAAAGACGTAGTACGCATTTCTTGGCACCTCCACCTCTACCTGGATTGGGAGATGTTACTGGGATGTTTCAAGTCTAAGTATTTCCCTCCTGCTTCAAGGAGCAGTCTCTAGCTCACCAGAAATCCCAGAATTCTCTGAGTCCTTTCCTCCTCCTGCCCCCTTCCCAGCCCCTCTCCAATCCTGTCTCTGAGCCCAGCAGTGATGTCTGCAGGGAATCCAGGACTTATCAGGGGAATAAACCTATTACGGCTTCTATCAGCTCACTTCTCATGCCTGGCGAGCTGGGCGCTGCATGCAGTAAGGCGTTTAATCCTCATGCGACCTCTCCAGAAAAGCATGAGATACTCATTTTCCACCTACAAAAAAAAGAAAAGGTTTAGGCTCAAGTAGAGCCAGAGTTAGCCAAGGTGAGCCGATCCAGGAACCCAGCTCCAAGCCTGGTTCTGGAAGATCCGAGTGGTCACTTTCTTCTGCTTGAAACTGGAGGTTTGGACTCCTGTTTTTGAACAGTGGAAGGATTCTGGAATACTGAGTCTATTCCTTCCATAGACTAGGAGAACCAGTCAGGGGTTGCATCCCAATTCTACTGCCCCACTATGCAATCTCAGCAGCAGTCCCTGGTCTGATGGGTTTGGGCTTACACTAGGACTGTGTTCTTGACAGATGGGCCAGGACCTCAGTACATTTCCTTGCCAGTCTCAGAACATCGGTTCAAAAGCAACCACTCTAAGCCTGGTTGCTTGAACACAGGCTGTCAAGGAGAGTCCTTGATCTGGGAGACGTGGAGAAGCTGGAGACACAGACAATGCTATCCTTCAACCAGCCACATGCTCTTGAGCAATCCTTGCTGAAGACCAAGGGGCACTCCGACCCACTTAAAAGCCTCATTGAAGACAGCCTCTTTGTTCTGTTCAGGCTTGGTCCCAGTGGAAGGCAATTAGGAGATGGGTCACTGCCCTAGAAAGATTAATGCTGCTCTCAGGAAGGGAGAGCGGGTTATGAAGCAAGAATACCCCACATGCTCGGTCCCTCTGCATGGTCCTGTTTCCTTCCCTGTTTCTCAATCAAATGGTGACAGCCCCAGAAATCCTTAATGAGATGCCAAACAGTTGAGGTGGCTTGGTCTTGAGAGCATTCAGCCTCCAAAACAAAGAGCTTTACAAGGTACCCAGACTCAGGTATTTGTTATAACTATAGAAAAAAGATGAAAATACCCACCAATCCACACATCTTATACTATCAATAGTGATAGTGGAATCATAGTGATGTGGAATAAAATATTTTTCGGGATTTTCCCTCCAGTCTGTTCTCACTCCCAGGCCCCCACCCCAATACCTAATACAACCAACCATATTTGGAGTCCTGGGGTGAAGAAGAATATTCAAATAGCCAAGAGATTCCATGCTTTTGTCATGTGCTTCTTAATCAGAGTCATCCATGAGATGCCAGGTGTGGCCTCACTTCCAGCCACTTATCTCAAGGCCTCCACAAACTCTGGGTACAACAGGTGCTTGGGCCTCCACATAGGCAGAGTGGCCAATCAGAGGGCTGGAACTTCAGTCATCATAAACACGTGACTTACCCCAGGAGAGTGGCAGTGGTAGGGAATAGGATGCGAGCAAAGAGAAAGAAACAACCCCAACACCTCATGGATGGGTGTGACAGGGTCTCAAACCACAAACCCACGTCTATACCTGCGAGCCTTAATCCTACCAGAACACAGGGAGTTAAAGATGAAACCACTCTTGAAACGGAAACCAATTATCCATAGCAATTTATTAAATAAGGAAGGTTTCTAGGCCTTATTAAAATGAATGCTTAGTGCATTCTCATCAGACGTTTGCCTCCTCCTCCCTTGTCAGCACCTGCTGGCAGCAGCTGGAGGAATTGCACCAATTTTGCTGTATGTGCAAATCAATTTGATTTCTCCCCCAAAGATAAAAATCGGTAAAGCGATTAAACTATAATGAAGACATGTCAATGACAGCACAGACATGACGGGGCTGAGGAGGAGTGGTCCTCAGTTGGGTGACCAGTGACAGCCTTCTGCCTGGGTTAAGTGGTTTCAGCATCATCTTCCCTGCCTGCCCCATCAACACAGGGTATGGGGATAGGGTCCACTAGTTCCTCCCCACTTCTTCAAGTCCCTGGCTACTTGGCTCCCATGTGTTCTCTTGCACTAGCTCCTTAACTATCAATCTGTCCATCCACCTGCCCACCCCATTATCCATCAGCCACCCCTCCACCCATCCATCTAGCTATCCACCTACTGATTGATCCATCCATCATTTATCCTTCTTTCAACCATCCATCTACCACCGATCCGATTGATATTTGAGAAGGACTCAATGTACAGACATTTAGAGAGTGACAACATATATTTATGTCTGGTTTTACAGTCAACAATGCTTTTGTATACATTATTTCATGAGATTATCACAATGGTCATATGAGGTGGCTGTTAGTATCACGGGTTTATAGATAAGGGCACAGATACTATTACTAAAACAATAAAGCCAGCAGGTGTCAGGGTCTGGACAGAAATTCAGGTTTTCGTTCTGTTAAAAACTCATAATCGTACTCTCGGAGAAACTGGTAATTTCCCTATCTGTCTTTCCGTTGCTAACTAGATGCCACAATCCAATCAACACATACAGGCTCCGAGGGGTATAAACACCGAGTTTCTGCCCTCACAGATCTCGTGTTGTAGTTAGGGAAGCAGACATTAAAACATATGTTCACACAATAAATATTTGTTTTGAAACACACGAGGGAAAACTAGTCTGGATGTGAACGTTGGGGACGTTTCCAAGAGGACGTAATCATTAAGATGTGTTCTGAAGGATGAGTCAGAGTTTGGAGAAGACAGGATGACAGGAAGCCATTGTTAGGGCAGGAAAAGCACGTGCAAAGGCCCTACAGCAAGAAGACCCAATGTGCTGAGACGTTCAGGCCAGGTGCCCTGGCCTATGGAAGGGAGCCTGGCTCAGGCTGTGGTTCAGAACGCACAGACCTTGAAGCCATGAGAATGGTTTCTAGTTTCAATCTAAGAGCAATGAAAAGCTACGAGTCAAGAGAATGGCATGGTCAGCTTTGCTTTGGATCCTGGCTTTGGTGTGCAGGATGGGTTGTAGAGGAGCAAGAGTGGGACAGGGGAAGCAGTCGGAAGGCGCTGGCAGCTGTCCAGGTGAGACGTGATGGCAGGCTTGGACCTGGGTGGTGGAGGTGGAGGAAAATGGAGAGAAGAGCCCTACAGGTGCCCCCTGCTCTGCTCAAGCCCACTTCCTCTCTAGACCCTGCCACCAGAGTGTGCTCACGAATTCGGAGGACATGGAAGCTTGTCCACAACTCAGGGCTCTCTGCCGGAGTCTCCTCTTCCAGGAAGCCTTCCGCAGACAAAGCCAGTCCTGCACGGTCTTTCGGAAGCTGTGCGTATCTTCTGCACTGCGCATGCTCACACCTGACGCTGTTCTAGGGCTTGGCGGCTCTCGGCTCCACTCCAGGAGACGCTTGCATTTCTCTTGCTGTCTTGCTTTCTCCCTTTGGAAAGTAAATGCTTTGTTGGCATTTGCTGAATGGTATCAACATGGCGCCTCTGGAAATTACATTTGTCAATGATGGCTCATGCCAATCGCCTTCCCCCACCACATTAAACACTGGCCGTTTACATCTGTCTTCATGATCAGGTTCTAGCAAAAACGCATGTCCTAGTTTCCCCATTATTTCCTCTAAGCTCGTTTCCATATTTTTTTCCCAGCAGAAAGTCATTTCAGGGGGAAAGGAGTGGGGAGGAGAGAGGGCAGGAGTGTAATTAAACAGGGCGGTCTGACTGGAATTCCTATACCTTTTAATGGGGTATTTGATTAATCCTTTCCATGGGACCCATTATTCATGCTGTGATGAAATCTCATTTTATAGCTCTTAATACATGGACCCAATTTATCCACATCACATTGTATTCTAATACTTGTCACCCAAGTTATTAGCTATCTCCTTCCCAGTGTAAAACCATCAGTGAGTTTGATTAGCTTATTCCCCAGGGATGATGGGGAGATAAGAGAGACACAGAAAAGTGTGGTCACCAATGGCTCTCTGTCCTCGGAGCAATGCTACCCAACCAGTGTAGAGGCCAGCGTGGTCAGGGTGAACTCCCTTCCAACACAGGAAAAACTCTCCCTAGGACCCCCGGGACCTTGGCTATAAAGGGTTAACTGCAGGTCCCTCTGCAGCTAAGTCAGTCTCCTAAATGGGACCTTTTGGGTGTCTTCCTGATACTTTCCTCCCCAAGCCAGAACACCCTCTTATTCCAGGATACCTTTTGCAGTACAGTTCCTGCCCTCCCAAGCCCTGGAAAGGGTAGGCCTGATGCTGTCTGCTGCTCTTTCCCAACAGAGCTGGCTCTCATCAGCCTTCCCCTTGCCCCTCCTCTCAGGACCAAACCAAGCACTCATAAGCAGCTTCAGTTCCTTCTGAGCAAATCGAGACATGGATAAAAGGAGAAAGGGGGCTGCCTGGGGCCCACGGAGTCTCTAGCTCCTTCCTTCTCATTAGGTTGAAGCCACTGTGGTCCCAAGGACCACAGTGCCTTCACTTTTAAGCCAGAAGCCCTACCTATTGTTCTGAGATTCTGAGCCTGGAAAGATAGGGATGCAAGAGGCCCATTGCTAGAGAGATGTGCTTTCTCTTGGGACACTGAGCCTCATTCCCCCCACCACATTTGCAGGCTATAGCTACAGAATCATGTCAAACAAACACACAAAAGCAAAGTGGCAGTGTGTCAATCCTGAGCCTTTCTCTCTCTGTTCTCAGGGTCAAACACTGAGTTATGTGGAGAGGCTTGAGGTACTGAGAGCAAGGAATTGAGGCTTCCAGCCCACAGCCAGGGAAATAAGCCATCAAGGGAACAGGTCCCCAACTTTGGTCACGTCTTCAGCTGATAGCTTGACTGTGACCTAATGAGAGACCTGGAGCCAGAACCATCTAACTCTCTGACCCACAGAAGTGTTTAAGACCATATATTTTCATCAGTCCACATTGCTAAATGTTGGGGGTGTTTGTTACACAGCAATAGGTCATTCATACACATTGTCTAACTCAGAGGAGAATCCCCAGTGAGTTCCTTCTCGGGTTCCACATCACCTCCTTTATGTTCAGGGAGTCTGATCTCTGTAGTACCTGTTCCTGGCCTCTCCAATGTGTCCATACATCCCCACAGTCTCCCTAGTAAAGAAGATAAAGGGAAGAGCTCCCTGAGGCCTGGGCATGGAATCCCACTCTCCTTGCTGGCCATCCCGAGTGACACTTGGCATGAGGAGAATGACTTTCTGTAGAGGGCAGCCTTCTTTGGGCCATGAAACTCCCTGTTGTTTCTGAATCCTGTGGCCAAATGACCTCAGTCAGGCCCACAGCCAAACAAAAAGCTTCGCAAACAACAAGTTCCCTTTCACTATTACGACCTCATCCCCTGCATCCTTCTGCTCGTGCGCAGTGTCCGAGAAAGGTCACATCTTGTTTTAACTTTGTAGTTAAATGCATCTGACGCAGGGTGTGTGTGGGGGGGGATCCAAAATCGGATGGAGATGTAAGTGGGCTTCCATGTTGCAGGGTGTACCACTGCACTACTGTACTCTGGCTGTCAAGAGGGAAGTGGTAACACGGTCGCCATCTCTTATCGTATACAATGGGGAAAACATAGTTTGTGTTTATCACTCCTGCACCGTGTGTGTGTGTGTGTTTGTGTGTGTGTGTGTGTGTGTGTGTGTGTGTGTGTGTGAGAGAGAGAGAGAGAGAGAGAGAGAGAGAGAGAGAGAGAGAGAGAGCATGTGTGCTTCTTATATCCTAGGGCTGCCTCAAACATAAAATACAACTAAAGATGACCTTAAACTTCTGATCCTCCTGCCTCCACCTCCTAGGGGCTAAGATGATAGGCATGTGCCACCAGGCACAATTTATGCAGTGCTCAGACTGAACCCAGAGCCTTGTGCAGTCTGGACAAGCACTCTGTTTACTGAGCCACACCCCAGCCCACTAGATGTATTTTCTGACTAAAAGAAGAAAACAAAATAAAACAAAACAAAAACCACCACCACCACCAAAAAACCAAGGTGATTTTCCCATTTGGTGAAATCCCCAGAAATCTCTTTTCACAGAATCGACCTCTGACGCCTGCAGGCATTGACTCGGAGGCCCTGAGGAAGGGAAGAAGGCACCTGAGTAGTGAAGGCCCCTGAGCAGTGTCCTCAAAGCAGTCTTTAGGCCAAGGGTACCGAAGTCAGCAGGGAGCTTGCTAGACACGTGCACACATTCCCAACCCAGGCCCACGGAAAGGCAAACTCAAGGTGGGGCCCAGGGTTTTGCTTTCCCTACCTCGACTGGGTGTTCTGATGTGTGTCTGGGGGTGAGCAGCCCAACCGAAAGGACCAGATATTAAATTATTCACTCACCACTCATTCGTTCAAAAGACAGTGATAGAGAGCCCACTACGTCAGACACCGAGTCCAGGGCAATGAGAGAGTAAGGAATGCCTTCCTCGAGGCCTTCCCTGGACAGAGCCTGTCAAGGTTGGGGGAATCCAAGGGTGCAAATTCAGGGCCTGGGAGTCAGGGGCAATTCTCTCAGTGCACAGGAGGCACACCAAACGTGTCCCTAGGACTGTCCTGTCAATACAGGCAGCCTTTCCAAAGTCAGTGTCTTGTACAGCTGCTCCAAAAACTTTAAAAAACAACAAAAAACAAACAAAAAAACCAAAAATATCACATGATTCTGGCATGATTATAGCATGCATGATGATCCTAGCACACAGGAGATACATGGCCGCCTGAAGAACCCACCGTGGCCTACATTCATCTTCTAATAAACCAGTTGGTACCCTACTATCCAGGACATAGGAGTTGGCCCTTTTTTTCCTCAAGTCTCAATGACATCTGACAGCCAAGGTGGCTGGTGAGCTTCCTACATCAGGGCTCTCATGTACCAGTTCCATCCCTTACCCTATTCTATGAGCAGATATGGCAGACACAGCATCAGTAGATGAAGGACAGAGGTACAAGGGACAGGACCAGCAAACTCAGATGCAGAGAGACCACATCTGTGCGAGTGGCCCAGTGATACATAGCCCCTTGGTGTGCACCCAAGGCTGGCCTATACCACACAGCCCTCTCTCACTGACAGGGTGTCACACGCTGGTCATCCAGAGATTGGTAACCAGCTCAGAAGGCCTTGGCATCTCCCTGAGAATAACTGGGTGCTTCTGCGTAGCCATGGGATCTAACACCTGTGAGGTTGAGCAGAAAACCTTTTGGTATTTTTTCTCAAGCTGCTCTGGGGGTTACAATTGGAGGGAATGTAAGCACATCCGCCTAACCCGCCAGCTTGCCACAATCAAGGCTTTTTAAAGCAGAAACTCCAACCCCTCTCTATTTTTAATTCAGGAATGCTTGTTGGCTTTTGCTGAGACATTGATTTGATTAGTAGCGTTCTGTGGAACTACAGACACGAGATGCTGAGCTCACAAGAGGATGATTCACTTCAGGGTTCTGAAACGAGAAACATACCTATCAATGGCGCACTGGAGGCTGGGAGATTCTGAGAAAGCATTTCCTGACTGCGTATAAATAGGACAAGCAATGAAGAAATTTGCTTACGGCTACAATCAGAAAACCAGGGACCACCCCACGGGTGCTCCCTACACAGAAGACGGCTGGGAGTAGACTCTACTGTGTTTGGACACCCATATGCTACCTCATTTATCTACCTGTGACAGGGACAGAGTTGGAAGAGAATCAGAAGATGACAAATTGCTTCTGGTTTTAAAGGAGCTGTTTAGGCTGGTTGCACGCCGCCGAGCAGGACTGGATTCTGTGCTAGGAGCCAACATTTCTTCCCATTGTATGACCACATCTTGGCAAACACCCTCTAGCAAAGGACTGCTGTCTCCTTTCACCAATGGACTGCAAGATACTTGCTCCATGAGGCTGGAATGCCGACTTCCTAACCATGTGCACAGCAGAGGGCAGACCCACCCCGCCAGCACAGAAAGAGGACCGGGGAATAAAGCAAGAGTTCTAGATGACAGAAGTTTTTTCTGCTGGAGAAGGAAATAAAGGGGACGCGCTGGCAGAGTTCTAGGGCTCAGAGAAAGGCAGTGCCAGTCAATGACTCTGAGAAAAACTGCCTTCTATAAGATAAGTAGTAATAAGTGCCCAGGATGCTGGCACCTGGAATCTGTTTTGGGGGACACAGGCACCCCTAATCTTCTAGTATCCCTGAAGGCAAGAAGGAGATGCATTGGGGTTTCAGTATGGTCCACCTGGGCAGAACCAGCTCTCACACCTTCCCTCTCCATGGCTGGTGGTCATCAGGTACAGCCCTGGAGATAACATGATGCTTTTACTTATCCACAGCCATAAAAATTTAAAGTCTTCCGGGACCGGGTAGAACACCTTGCATATCTTAAATCTCTAGAGATGAGTTTCTACTGGTCACATGACCCATGTGTCACCCTCCACCATGTGTGGGAACCCATCAGGTCAGACAAAGACCTCACCATGTTCTTGTGTCCCAATGCCAGGCGTTCTATGCTACTGTCATATGTGCTCCCTCTGTCTTCCTGAACACCTCTGCAAGTCAGTACTATGTTAGTCCCATTTTGTAGATGAGAAAACAGAGGCAAAGAGAGGTTGATGGCTTGATGGAAGTCACAGAGAATCAGAAACCAAGTCAAGCCTGGTGGTGCAGCTGGAGAGTCAAACTCTTTCCTAATTCTGTGCGTCTCTCTACCCTAAAGCCCTTCATGCACTGCAGCTGGAGCCCTGAAGAACCCGGGCTGACTTGGATCTGTCCCACCTCTCCTCCACACAGAGCATGCAGTGTGGAGACAGACACTCAGCCCAGCCTCCTCTCCCTGCATTCAGACCAGACTGCGGAATGCCATTTTGCGCTTGTGTGTGCATTCCACCATGCAGCCAGAGACAGCCTCATAGATGATCTCCGTTCGCCTTCCCTAGCCCACCACTGGGCCCCTCCCTTCCCACTGCCAGTCTCTGGCCATGCCCCTGCAGCCTATAGCCGATGTTTCCTGTCTAACCTCATTATGTATTTCATCGAAAGATGCCTCTTCACGTGGCACGAGGCATATTTTTAGCCCAAGTTACATGCCAAGGCAACTTCAGATTTATCACTTCTAATAATAACCTAGGAGCAGAATCACAGTACCCATTCCACAAGCGGGCAAAGGGAGGCGGGAGGCCACAGCAAGCTCATGGGAGTCTCAAACGGCCATGTCTGCCTATCGTTATACAATTCTCTCCCTGGACTGTTTTCTTCTTAACTTCCCGTTTAAGAGAATCATCTGAGGCCTGGGCATGGGAGCAATGTCAAGACCGCGATGTATCTGTGTGTGTGCTGGGGCTTCAGAATACTAACTAGCAGCTCTAAGTTCCACTGGCAAGGGTGCTGACGCCGAGCGAGCTTTCTGCAAAGCCCTTCTTCTCATTAGTAGGTTTACACACACAAAGCACTCATTCGGCAGCATTTCGGTCTGCAGCGCTCGGTCATCACCCAATTGCAGCTAATCAGCACGGTGAACGGACCTGATTCATTCTCATGCAGCACATAGCCAGCTGCCCGTAGCGCCTGATGAAACACGACTGTCGCTCTGGTTCTGATGGAATCCTCAGGCTAGGAAAGGAAGGAATGATCGGAACCTCTAAAGCAGGCCAGAGCTCTCTTCAGCCTTGAGTCACTGAGGCTTGTTTCTAACGGTCACTACGGAGAGCTGTCCTGTGACGGAGGGATGCATACGCTACGGATGTGTTCCTCGGTCTTACGAGAAAGTCCTGCCTTAGAAACGGTGAATCTGCAAAATTTTCTAAAGGTGTGCTTGCCTCCTAGAGGAAGCACATTGCTTTTGTTATTGCTGTGCATTTTGCTGATGGAACATGCAAAGAGGTGGTAGCAGTGAGAGTCAAGGGATGTGAGTTCTAGCCCCGGTTCTGCCTCTGGTTTTCTCTTTGAGCTTCAGGCTCTGTGAAGCTACCACCCCCTGGTGTACTTCGCCACATTCTTCTCTAGATTCCCGAACTGTGGCGAGGCCGTGGCAATGGAAGCATGGAACACACAGTAACTCACTGCTGCTCTCTACAGAGGCACTGCGGAGAGGGGGCGCCAGGGAGTGTGATCACGGAAGGCAGAGTCTCTACGACAGTACCAAAAGCAGGCGGCAGCACTGCTCATGTGTGTCCTGGGGTCTTCATCTTGCCACCCAGCATGGCGCTTGGCCTATCACAGGTGCTCATGAACACGAGACAATCAGAGAGGCGGCCTAAGGAGAGCTTTCGGTTTCTTTGGGGAAGAAAGATTAGGAAAGGGGTTGGGGCTGAGACAGGCGATTCCTGGAGGCCTGAGTGTAGGGCGATCAGCTGAGCAGACCTAAGAGACCCGAGCAAAGAAAGCCATTTCCACCTGGGTGTTCAGGTCCTACCTGAACATGCACTGTGCACCCACTCCAGAGCAGAGAATGAAATGCCTGAACTGAGAGGGATTTGGTGGAGGTCACAGGGGCTCTGGGTTCTCATCTCCTTTATCTCACCCCGCCTTGGCTCCCACACATTTCCCTTTCCATAACTGACATCATCTCTCCTTCAGGAATTCACCAGAATCACCTTTCTCTTATTTTTCGCACATCAGATTATCACCCCGAGATATTTCCCTGATCCCTGAGGGTGGCTTCCCGCCTTGAACGACGCCCCCGTCTCTTTAACAGCCCCTGGCTTTCAGCGTTAAAAGCTGCCGCCTTTAGCAGGCTTCCCACTCGGGATCGGCACAAATACTTGGTGAGGTGTTCACCAGAAACATACGTGTACCGACAGCACTTGGTCCACCAGTTGGTGCACCTGGATCCAAGTTGGTGCACGTAGCAGCAAAGCGGCAGTTGGAGCCAGGAGGCCGTGGAATCAGTCGGGGAATTTCCCCCTTTAAACTGGCGCAGCATGAGCCTGCCTGGGCCAATTCAATATTCATAAAGTGGGAAGCGGAGACGGCATTTCTGTTTCGCCAAGAGCAATCGCTATTCATCATGACGAATGGCTGAAACAGTTGTGCATACAGCGCCTTGCTCGCCTCTGTAAATTACAGTATACAGAAGATTAAACTTAAACCTAATGCTGCCCTTGAGCTTCAACAGCTGAGTCCTATAAATGGACACCCGTTTAAGAGGAGAGTCTTTTTCCTGGTTACTATTTAAAAGCGTGTCTCTATTAAAAGCTTGTCTTTTACCAGGCAGCCTGCCCGGGCCCTGAGCAGGCACTTCCTCGGGGCACTGAGCATAGCATCCCATAGACGTGACACAGAGACTTGACCTCAGCAGGGGTAGGATTGGGATGGATACAGACTGGACGAGCTCTCAGCCACTTTCTGCCAGTGGGGCCTGGGCTGGAACGGGATTGGAGGGGACTCTGCCAGGCATATAGAGAGACCTTCAGAAATAAAATTACCCCAAACCACCACAGAAAGTTTCTTCTGGTATCTGATGACCTTGGAAGCAACAGAGAACTCTGGCCTACAGCTAAACCTCCAAGTTTCCTAACTATCGTTAATCCTCCCGGTCCTTGCTCCTGTAAATGAGGCCTGTGGAGCCCAGTGCCAGTATCACCCAAGGAGGAGTGATTCCGTCAGAACCTATCCCAGAGATTCTGCGTAAGTCTGTATGTGCATTCAGGCTTGAGAAACTAGTATAGGTAAACAGGTGCCAGGATGGAAAAGCCCTTCTGATATGATGGAAAAGCCCACTGAAAACATGGTAAATAACAAATCTTAGAAAACAGGCCCCTTGGCAGTAGACCATAGAATTCTGAACTCCACTTCCAGGGCACATTTTAAAACCACCTTGAGAGATGCGTTTTATGGGCCAGGAATGAATGAATGTATCGCTTTATACCTGATAAATGTCTTGAATAAGTCAAGGCATAAAAAACAGTGAGTCGGCAAAAAGTTCAGGCCTTCTATTTTAATCACTGTGTTTCCAATCCCACCACAAGTGTTTGACAATGCACCCGGTGTTTGGAGTTGTAATTAGCTGATCAATCTAAGTGGTAAAGTATGCAAAGGCCTATGCATTGAGAAGATAGATTCTGTGTAACTTTAGTTTTCATTAGACAAAACAAAACTATAGTTCAATATACATGATAAAATGTAATGATCACTAAGTAAATCAAAATTTTAAATAAAATCTAAAACATCAGGAAATGACAGATGAAAACTGAGATAAACAAATACAAATTAAAAGAAAGAACTAAGTATATCAAGCAATCATAATAAATGTAAATGGATAAAACTCACCTACTAGATATTAACGGATGGACCTCTTTTAAAAGCTATCTATGTATTGCCTATGGGAGAGACAATTAAACAAAATAACATCAAAAATTGAAAATAAAGAGTGGATAGAGATAAATAAGGCAAGTACACATTAACCAAAAGATGGTCGTACATCAGCGTTGGTCAGAGAAAAAAGAACCAAAGGCAAATTAATAGGTAGGAAGATACCAACCACAAGGAAGGATCAGCCAGGCTTTCTGCACTTAACCAGACACCTCAACATTGCAAAGCAAAGCCATCAGAGTTACAGGAAAACACGGCATTTTACAGCCATCACAGGAGATGAACAGAAACTGCAGTGTGAGCAGGCATGAGGACACACAAGATGAGAACAAAATAATAAATACATTGAACCCTGCACCCAAACGAGACCCATGCAAACTTTCCAGTCACACAGGAGACGTTTCTAGAAACTGCCCCTAGTCTTGCTAAGGAAATACACAGCACACTAAAAACAGGGTAACAGTTAATATTCTTGGACCATCATAATGAAACTAGACATCAAAAATAAGGCAATACTTTAATCCCAGCACTTGGGAGGCAGAGGCAGGTGGATCTCTGTGAGTTTGAGTCTGTCCGGTCTACAAAGTGAGTTCCAGGACAGGTTCCAAAAGCTACAGAGAAACCCTGTTTCGAAACGGCAAAAAAAAAAAAAAAAAAAAGACAAAACTAAACCACACACCTAAGTTACCAGTTGGCAGCAGTGTGATTTTGTTCTGTGTGGTCTAGTTGCTATGGAACCAGGCTAATTTACATGATATTTATCAGTTGTATCATAAGACACAGGAAATTCTCAGATCAGTATAACGTCACTATTTTGACTTTGAACTAAATTCTGGCATAAGAGGGTGAAGTACCTGACTCCCAGAAAGAAAGAAGGGATGTGTATAAATTAATCACAGCCTTGTCCTATAGCCCAATTTGTTGTCTGGTACATTCTTCAGACTGTGTCCTATCTTAGCACATCATACTCAATATGCCTTACCAATACTGGTTGGACAGACTGTCCAGTTTGGCACTGGGGGAAAGGAGTTGTTCAAATAACTGAGCATCTTACAATGGCATCCTGGATTCAAGAAAATACTATAGTTAACGACTTGTATGACTTGCTCTTTCACAGAGCTAAGAACGCCTGAAAAAAGGTGAGGAAAGTTACAGTGGCGGTGTGAATACGGATGGGCGCCATAGGCTCCTAGTTTGGAAGGCCTGGCTATCAGGGAATGGCACTACTTGACAGGGATTAGAGTTGTAGCCTTGTTGGAAGAAGTGAGTCACTGTGTGTGGGCTTTGAGGGTTCAGAAGCTCAAACCAGTCCCAGTGAGCTCTCTCTTTCTGATGCCTCTGGATCTGGATGTAGGGCCACTCACCTTTCTCCAGCACCATGTCTGTCTGTGTGCCGCCATACTAACTGCCGTAACGATAATGGATTAAACCTCCGAACCTGTAAGCCAGTCCCAATTAAATGCTTTCTTTTATACAAGCTGTCATGGTCATGGTGTTTCTTCACAGTAACAGAACAGTGACTAAGACCGCTGCGCAGGTGTACACAGGAACAATAGAGGGCCATATGCCGCAGGGAAGAGAGCACTTGCCCATGAAATTACTGAAAGCAACTCAAACCAAATGGTTGGCTTCTCCCTAAGAAGAGACTGCCCACCCAGTACAATGCATCATCAGCTACAGTGAGTCAAATGTTAATAAAATCACAGCCGAAGGTGGAAAGCTTAGTGGTTACATGTTTACCCAGTAAGCACAGAGTCCTGGGTTTAAAGCAACGCACACACACATGACATGGGATTCCCCTCTGTATGCTGTGAAAACCATTTGTTAACAAAGAAGCTGCTTTGTCCCTATCGCAGTGCAGAGTACAGCAAGGCAGGAATTCCAAGCAGATAAGAGAAGAGAGTAGGCAGAGTCAATGAGAAGCCCTGTAGCCATCAGAGGACACAGATGCTGGACGGAACCTTACTGGTAAGCCACAACCACGTGGTGATACACAGATTAATAGAAATGGGTTAATTTAAGATATAAGAGCAAGCCAATAAGAAGCATGAGCTAATAGGCTAAGCAGTGTTGTAATTGATGACTTCAGGTTTGGACGGTTGGGAAATGAACAAGTATACACACACACACACAGACACATGCATGTGCACACATGTGCAGAGGGAGCTTTAAAAAAGGATGAATGCAGAATTACACTGTATCAGTGACAGGCCTGCAAGTTCTGTAGGCAAGTGGAGGTTGGTGATAAGTACACAAGAGGAGCGGACAAAGAAGACAAAGAAGGACCATTCAAAGCTCTCCAGGATGTGCACTGGGTAATGAAGGTCTTGTTTCTCATACTGCACAGACAGAGCAGGGTGGCTCTCAGGGAGCATCCCCCTCCAAACCCTGCCTCCTCACTGGTCTTCAAACTTCTCTCAGCACTTCCATTATTACCATTACCCCTCAGAGAGCAAAGGCTGGTGACAGGAGGTCCTTGAACATCCACGAACTCTAGGGTCCCACATGGTGAACATCGCAGGTTCCGGGAGTATGGCAGGGGGCTAAGACGACGTAGTAGAATCTTAACAGGGCTTCTTTCCGGTCCCTGTCCACTTGAACGGACATGCTTCTAAAATATGGACTTGGAAATAGTGCTACCACTGGGCTGAGACTAGACACCACCAGAGCTGACAGCAAAGTAGGGTGGTGAGTGAGGGCCCAGCCAGTGCAAACTTCACGCTAACTGGGATGCACACCCTCTTGTTAGGAAGCCAACTTACCTTCTGTAAGAAAGGACTCATTTCAGAAGTCTGTAAATTAAGTAGAGGCTGCCACTTACAGAGAAAAGCAGAAAAACCTCTTCAGAGGTGCCTCCAGAGAAAATGCACTTCTGGAGAAAGCTCAGGAAGAAATAATGCAGGGGAGGAAAGCTCAGCATCTGTGATGCCAATAAACAGATAAATAACAAGGGTGGCCAACCCTACCGTCGACAACCATCTTTAGTTCCAGTGCCGTAGGACAAAGACTACAGCTGCTTTCTCTGGATTCAAAGTATGATTAATTCCGTGGGAAGTGGGATTCATCAGTGAAATTGCTGACTTACTCTTTCCCAGTTAGTCTCCTCATTTGCATCTCCCCCTGGACCTATTTATTTCCCAAGTGTCTCCTATGCAGCATTCCCCAAAGTGCACTCATTTTTCAGAAGTGCCTGCCTGGGAAAGAGCATCAGGAAGGTTCCGCACAACCATGAACTCTGGCGCTACCTTGATTCTAGGGGGCCCTTCTCTGTGAACCACTCCATCAGCCTTCCCAGTGTGTGTGTGTGTGTGTGTGTGTGTGTGTGTGTGTGTGTGCGTGTGGTGGTTCTAGAGGCCAACCTGGCATGTGAAATGTACTCATATGTGACTTCAGACAAGGCCTGGAAGGCCCTGCTACATCCCCGAAGTCAGCCTGTCCACGGTGTCTAGGATGTAATGTTTCTGGAGGAAGCAATCAATGACCTTGCCTAAAGAAAACAGAGACTGTGGAGTCTTGCAGATGAGCCGTGAGTGAGGTTCTGACATCATGTGTGTGGTGTGGTCACATCACAGGTGTGAGGTGCTGACCGTGTAGAATCGTGACCACTGTTATAAAGTCTGATTACAAAGCCCAATGCACATGGCTGGGAGGATAGAGAATCTCCCCACAGCTAGATCCCTGTGCGGGACGAAAAAGCTTTTGTGTCCCTGCACAGTCAGCAGAGGAAGATGGGGACTTGCATTTGGGAGCACATTATTAGGACAAAGATGTGTTATTGTCATGGCTGGGTAGCGCATACAGATGCATTCAGTCAGAAGGACTGACTCCGGCATGAGATGGATATGCTTTTCTTTGGCGCTTTAAACCCTAACATCTGCTTTGCAGCTCTGGGATGCAAGTCTGGCACCATTTCCTGAGGACGTGCGTCCAGAAAACTCTTGCTTTCTGCTGACTGACTTGGTCTTTCAGGGAAAGAACCCTGGGAAGGGCTGCTGCGCTCATTGCTGGGGATGGTGACGATTCCAAAACAACCTTTTGAAGCAGAAGCAGTGCTGGCAACCGTTTACTTGGACCTAAATAAAGCAATGACTGTTACCCTAGTTCGGCGCTGAGGAACGGAGTGCATGGGAGCAGCCGGCACAGTGTGGATGTGCCAGGGATGAGTTAGGAGCCAGGGGTCACGTTACAGCAAAGAGCCCTCCAGAAATCAGCTGTGGTCACAGATCAAAGCAGTGGCTCCCACCATTTGCTGAGAACGGATGTCTGTCCTGCATCAGCCTTTCCGACTGTGTCCGAACAGAGACAGACATTCTCTTTCAAGGAGCAGATCTTCAAACTGAAAGTCTTTGTTTGCGTGGGCAAAGCTGCTTTTCCTTCTCGCTTCTGAGATTCATCTGGAAAACGAATCTGTGGAGGACTGACTTTTTAGGTCCAGCACTCCGCACGATTGATTGATTTAGTGTGCGTGCATGTGTACCATGGAGCATGCGTGGAGGTCAGGGAACAACTTCTGAGGTCCTTCTGCCATGTGAGTTCCTGAAATTGAAACTCCGTCATTAAGCTTGGAGGCGTGAGATTTTGCCCAGTGAGTCACACTGTAGCCTCAAGGGGATCTAAGAGTGAACATGACAGACGGAGTTCCTGGTGCCTGGCAACTCCTAGTCTCGTGTATGGGTGCATGTGCGTGCACCCATGTTAGGAGATAGATAAGTATTATCGCAATCATAAATTGGTAAAATCATAAATTGGTAAAATCGCAGGTACTGTGGGCACTTACATTTGTGATTGGATTTCTCCTTCTGTCTACCTGCTTATCACAAACACCTGTAGCCATCTTCCCAAAGCCCACAAATGTGCTCCACGCTGGGACTCATGGATGTCAAGGCACAGGACTGACCCTCAGCAACTCCCTGTCCAGTAGAGGGATCCTGCTGCACAGGAAGCAGGAGGCAGAGGTACCGGGTGATGGCTCCAGGTGATGGCTCAGCACAAGCACAGAACTAGCACTGAGGGTGCTTCGGTCTACAAAGAGGTCTGTGGATGATGTAAACATGAAGCCCCTGTGCTTGGGGGAAAACATTGTCGAGACAAATAAAATGATTATTACAACTCCAGCTGGCCAATCTAGCACCCCCTCTTTTCTCCTGTTACCCAACTTCTTGGCATTGGACAGGGTCTAGGAAACATGTTCTTCTCTTGGCTTCCACATCTTCAACCTCTGTGGCTTTTCTCGCCAAGTCACTGGTCATTCCCCTTGAATCGGACATTAAATAAATGTTCACTCTTGCCTCTCCTACCCCAGTCCAATCTAGTCTATGCCAAACCAACCCAACGCAACCCAAGGAAACCAAATTCTTCAGCAAGTCCTGTCACTATAATTCAAAAATGGATCTCAAGCTCACCCGCCCTTTTCTCTCCAGTTCAATCCTGGCATACACTGGGAACTCCTCTCACTAATATCTAGCCAGATATTAGTCCTGTGTCTCCCAAGACGCACGGGAACTTGGCAAGAATGATTTCTGAAAAGCGTAATTCACATTTTCATCTCTCCCTAGCTCAGACTTTCCAGGGTCTTCCAACCAGTCAGAAAGAAAGAAAAGCAGTCTCTAGATTCTGGCCTTCAAGACAGCTTCTGGTTCTAAATACCTCACTCCCACTTTTGCTCTTGCAGTGTCTTCTTTCCTTTTTTTTTTTTTTTTTGGTGGTGGTGGTAGGGAGCTCTTGTGCCAGCTTCTCACGTGGTTTGAGTATATTCATGTTATGCAGCAGACCGGACCATAAACTCAACAAGTCCAGGCCCTTCCCTGTCTCACTGTACCTTCAGCTCTGGGACAACGCTTGGCACACAGTTGCTGCTAAATAAAACATACACACATGCTTCAAAACCAAGAAGTTCCAGTTTCAAGAAACAGACCATGATGACATTATGAGTAGACGTTATTTGTTTACTTTTTGTGTGCTAGTATGTATGTGTGTGTTTGCACACATGTGCATGCATACGTGCATGTGGAGGCCAGAGACAACCTTGAGCATTGCTCTTCAGGCACCCCACCTACCATTCTATTTTATTTTATCTGAGACAGGGTCCATTACTAGCCTGGAGCCCACTAACTAGCAAGACTGACCAGTGACCCCAGGGATGCACCTGTCTCCACCTCTCTACTACTGGGAATACATATGAATGGCACTGTGCCAGGCTTTGACATGGGTTCTGGGGATCAAACTCAGGCCCATAAGCTTACCCAGCCAGTACTTTACTGACTGAGTCATCTTTCCAGACCCAGACGTTTATCTTCCATTAAAGGTGAACTAGAAAGGCAGTGGTGGCGCGCACCTTTAATCTCAGCACTTGGGATGCGGAGGCAGGCGGATCTCTGTGAGTTCAAGGCCAGCCTGGTCTACAGAGTGAGTTCCAGGACAGTCAGGGCTGTGGCACAGAGAAACCCCGTCTCAAAATAAGAGGTGGGACAGAGTTGTCTAAGGTTCCAAAGATCCTATTGCTCTGCACTTGCTGTAAGCATATTTGGCACGGCTCTGTTAACTGCACAGAGATACACAAAAGGGTATTTCATCGACTATGGAACTGTCTATTGTTGGTGGGTTCCCTGGGCACACATATTTGCCAGCATGAAACTGCAGGCAGAAAGGATGAGGGAACACAGAACATCCATGTCATCTGTCAGCAACCTTTTTCTTCTTTCTTTCTGATGTCTAAAATCTGCAGCTGACCTTATACACATCCATGATTACCCATGTACAACTCCCACCCTCTTCTCACGCATGCACGCACACACAGCAACAAGCAGGATCAGCATTGTAGCCTAGAAAGGTGCCAAAGAGAAATAAAGCACCTGTGGGACAGAAATGACCTCTAGGGCCACAGGTCAGTTGTGCTGACACAGAGAGTCTGAAAGCAAAGCAGCCGGTGCAAAGCTCGGGAGCCAGGCTGTGGGGTCTGGCTCGGCGGCTTTGCCTGATCTTGCATACACTTCCTCAGTTCTCAAAGCCTCTCTTCCCTGAGAAGGAGATAAGAACGCCATGAAAGGTGTGAGACAGGACTAAGCAAGAAAGGAAAAGGCTGAGCACAGAGTGAGCACACAGTAAAGGCCTGAGCTTCCTTGCCGCTGCCCCCATCTTGGGGCTTGGCACTAGGTGAGATGCTGTTCTTGATCCTGTGTTAAATCTAACGTGAGCAGCAGCGAGTCCATAACACAAAAGTTTGTTTTGCTTGAGACAGCGTCTCCTTATGCAGCCTGATTCATCCACAAGCTCAAAAATCTTCCTGCTTCAGCCTCCCAAGAGCAGTGATCACCGTTGTTGAGTCTCTGTGTCCAACTCCAACATTAAAAACTATAGAGCGGGAGAAGCCAGTTTTACTCAGTTGTAGATTCTTTCAGTAGTAATGCTTGGCTTAGGGTATGCTTGTTCCCTAATCAGCCAGCCCACCACTTCTTTCCTTGGATCTCCCTCTCTCTCTCTCTCTCTCTCTCTCTCTCTCTCTCTCTCTCTGTCGCTCTCTGTCTGTCTGTCTCTCTGTCTCTCTCTCTGTCATGCTCTCTCTCTTTCTGTCTGTCTGTCTGTCTCTCTCTCTGTCGCTCTCTCTGTCTGTCTGTCTCTCTGGTTCTGTGTGTGTGTGTCGCTCTCTGTCTCTCTCTCTCTTTGTCTGTTCTTCTCTCTGTGTGTCACTCTGTCTGTCTGTCTGTCTCTCTGTCTCTCTCTCTGTCACTCTCTCTGTCTGTCTCTCTCTGTCGCTCTCTCTGTATGTCTGTCTCCCTCTCCCTCCACACCTCCCCCCCTCTGTCAGTGAGGGAGGGCTTTCCTTCAGGTCCACCACATGGATTTTCTTAAGATACATAGCACGGTTGTACATTACTAGAGACCTAGGAAAGACAGGACAAGGAAACCACAGCAGACATTTTTATGATCCTAAGAACAAAATGGAAATAACCAACCTCAAGAGTTGATTTGGGATCTTGATACAATAATCAAATAAGGGTTTTTTTGGTCTTAACAATATGAATCTGCACAGTTTCACACGCTTTTGCCAAGTCTATTAATTAATTCTGCCTAGTTGACAAAGAATAGATTCAATGAGATCCACTTCCCTTAGTTATTTTATACTTCTTTAGTGTAAAACAAAATCTAGTTTCATGAATGACAATTAACAATAAAATTAAAAATTCATCTCAGAAATCAAATCTAACTCAATTGACATTAAAAAAGAAAACAAGAAATCAAGCCCTGTGATGTGGCAATCAGCAGCATCAGAAAAGAAGCCCTGGCAGGCTAATTAATGGGTGCCGATACCCCTGACGCCCCAGGAAGCCCGGGGCACTGACGTCAGCAGGGGCTGACTTTCTCTGGGGCTCAGAAGCACACGTGGCTTGTCATTTCTTCAACTTGAGGTCACCTAGAGAGAGACAGAATTAAAGAAAAAAAAATCTCAGGAAGCCTTGGAACCTCATTAATTAGACTCCCCCACGCAGCCCCGCAGGGCGGGTGGCTGCCTGTCCCCAGCCGGTGTTGGCATCTGGATGTGCACAGAAGGAACGGTGTGCCAGCCAGGACATGCCGCGCCTCGCTCCAGGAGCCAGCTCCCACACTCATCCATTCTGCCACCCTCTGCCGTAGCTCACACTTCATTAAATTCTCCCACATCACATCAACATGCAAAACAGCCATTTGAAGGGCATTCAAAAACATATAATCAGACAGGGAATAAAACCTCTCTGAGAAACGGGCGGGTGAGTGGAGGCCTCTCTTGTCCAGTCAATGACATCCAGGTCCTTTGGCTCTAACCCATGTTTTTAAGGCACAGTGACATAGGAGGAGTGTTTCTGTCTGATGGGTAGGGTGTGGAGCTGGGTGTTCTCTACTTAGAGACCAAGCACCAAGGGTGGCTGCAAAAACCTGTAGGAAACAGATGTCTGATTGCTTTTCCTTTCTGTTTGAATTTTTATTTCGAAGTAGGCAGGTCTGCAGGTTTCCTAACTTTTCTATAATGCTGTGTTCCCACTGTGCATATACCTGTGGTACAGAAATGATCTTTTCTTTTTTTTTCAATGCTTTAAAAATCACTCATTTGGATCCAGTAAGAGGGTCTGAAGCTGGAAGAGGAACTTGGAGCCAGTCTTCATGACCAGGCCCACATGGTGGAAAGAGAGCCGACTCCCACGTGCTCCCTCTGAAGTCCACACGCGCTGTGACACACACATACCCAGGTGCCCACAAAATAAAGAAACAAAGACGTAAAAAAGAAGATTCCAAAGCGTTCATTCTATCGATCACCTACTAAACCCACATGCATCATCAGCCATTGGTTTTAGATTTATTATTTTTGTAATGTAAACATCTTTTGTTTTATTGGCATATAATCATCATATGTGGTACAAATTTTCATAAAGACAACTTCATACAAGTGCCTAGGGAAATTATCTCGATGAGTGGCTCTATGCAGGTAGAAATGCCCACTTTCTGTGTGGCAGGGATTCTACAAAGGCTGTTCCTGGGATCAGTGTGCACGTATGTGCACGCACACGCACACACACACACACACACACACTTTTACAATGGGAAGAAATTTAAACGCAGTAAGTACAGATTGTGCCACGACAAGTGGTACATTATGTTTCATGGCAGAGGTTCTCAGACGTGGACAATTTTGTCCCCAAGGGTGAACTGCAATGCCTGAAGATGCTACAGTTGTCAAGATTAGGGGCGGGACCACTGCTACTCCTCACCTCTAGTAGGCGGTGGCCATGGAAACTACACCCAGCATCCTAGAGGACACGCAGGTCAGCCCCATACAAGGCCGATTACAACGGACCTGGGGACAGGCCACCCTAACAGGGGTTACTCCACAAACAGAAGACAAGGTCTAGGAAGCAGTCACGCTCATTCCTTCACATAGGCAAATCCTAAAACGTCACAAATGTTTAGCCCAATCCCCAAACCTAACACAACTCTAGCTGTTACTTTTTCAATTACAACATTCAAAATGAGTTAAAAGCACCATTGTTGAAAACAGAAATATAGTGTTTCACCGCAGCACCATGCACCGGCGGCCTTCCCCTCCAGTGCATGTCTGTGCACACCTCCGCAGAGCACACCAGCAGTTTTCTTAATATGGCCACAGTACCCTCTCTGGGTAGAGGTCAGGGCCACCACAGCTCTGCCACAAACAATGGCATCACCAAGGTCTCCCTCTGCAAAGATTACAAGCAAACATCCTTTGGGCAATAACTTCATCAGAGATCTCTGAGGCTTATCACTTAGTGGTAGCTTATCTATTATTATTGCTGCTATTATTATTATTGTTGGGGGAGAGTATGAGTGTGTGTGTATCTATGTGTCGGTGTGTGTGTTCATGTATGACTGTGTGTGTATCTGTGTGTGTGTCTGTGTGTGTGTCCATGTGTGACTCTGTGCATCTGTGTGTCTCTGTGTGTTTGTGTCTGTGTGTATCTGTGTGTGTGTATGTGTGTGTGTGCCTGTGTCTGTATGTCTGTGTGTGTCTAAGTGTGTCTATGAAAGCCAGAAGTCAACCTTGGGTGTTTTCCTCAGGAGTTGCTTTGACATGGGGCCTCTCAATTGACCTGGACCTCTTTGAACAGGCTATGCCAGCTGGCCAGTGGGCTCCAGATATCCACTGGTCTCTGCCCTCGGATTACAGCAGACATTCCCATCACTGGCTCTTTTATGTGGGCTCCGGGAATCAAACTCAGGTCCTCATGCTTAGATACAAGCGCTCTACTGACTGAGCCATCTCCTCAACCACAGCAGAACAGCCTTTTCGAGCAAACTCCAGACGCGAGCCAGCCCCCTCCAGTCATCCTGGAGACTACATAAGAGAAACAACTGACCCATCTGAAAAAGAAGAGGGAAAAGTACACAAAGGCCAAAGCTGGACTACACATCCAGACAAGTTGATACCAGGAAGGCTCCACTCAGCCTGTACGCTGTCCCACCAAGCCAAACCCTGGGCTAGACAGCCTGACCAGAGGCGGCTACTGAGCGGCCAGCCCCAAGGCTCAGTGAACGGTTTCTGTTTCCTTCTTTCTAGTACCCCTGCTGTTGTCTGGCCACTTGCACAGTTTTAGACCCCCTTGAAATCACTGATCCCTGGGGAGCAGGACCGAAAGCATTCAACAGGCCTGGTGGCGGGGGACCATGACACCAATTCCACTCCAAGCATGGGAGCTTCTGGGGCATGGTCATACCCACTATCTATGTCTAAGACACCAGGCAAGGCACAGTGCTAGCAGAAGAGAGATGGTGGCCAGCCCTGGGAAAGGGTATTGCCATCCTCCTGTAAGGTACAGTGACTCTGGATAGACTAGAGCTTCATAGCATTTCCAGGGAGCTGACCCCGGGGGCCTAATGAGAATGTAAACCAATATTTGTGCGCTGCAATCCTCGAGGCTGCCAGCAGATGTAATCACAGCCAGGCAGACTACTTCTGTCTCCAAGGGCAGGAAGCTGCAGTGAATCACGGGCCCGGGCAAAAGGCTGACCTCGGAGTGGCATCCCATGAGATGACAGGCAGCAAAGGAAGGAAGCAATTGGCTAAAAGCGGTTTTACCGTTCCTCCTAAGAAACTTTCAACTTCATAAAAAAGGGCCACATTTTATTGACAATAAAAGCTAACCTTTATTTCCTTACTCCATGACAGCAAAGTATACATCCTTTTTCCTTTCCTCACGGCAATTCTGCAGGGCAGGAACTGGCGGTCTCACCTCCGATGTGAGGAGAGCCAAGCTCAGAAAGAAAGGCAATGTAATTAGCCCAAGGCTGTACAGAGAAGTGTACATCAGGATTCTAACCTCCACAACTCAAGGAGTTTCCCTTAATGACATTCTATTTTTTCATACCGCTGCTGTGACATTGTGATGTCAAAAGGAGTATATATGTGGTCTTTGTCCCAAGTTTCTGGCAGATGCTCAAACGTGTTACTTCCTTGGCGACAGGTGGCAAACAGGGTGTGGAGGGTCATCTTCTGCTATGTTTGGTTCTAGCCTTCAGTTTCTTGGTACAGGACATCTGGAATCTCTGGGATTTCCGGAATAAGCATCCTTGTATTTGCTGATGAGGTGACTAGACGGCTCCAGGATAAGGGCTGGTGCTCAGAAGGACCAGACACAGTAGAAGAGGGGACTCTTCAGTCCCATTCACCCAGTGCTAGAGATCGTACTGAACACCAAAGCCCAAGGCTTTGAATCAGCGTGCAGTGGCGCCTCTACAAACCCCGAGTGGCAGAGCTGAGAGAGCCTGGGAGGGCCAGTGCATCCACGTGCCAGGGGTATATCTCAACTCCGCAACAGCCAAAGTGCCTATGCTCAGGACCTCTAATGTCACCCTACGACTTTCTGTGTTGGTCTGATGCTTTATCACTGTCTTCGTGACAGCCTTAATAGTGAAAACAACAAGTTCAAGGCCAGCTTAGTCTACAAAGCTAGTTCCAGGACAGCCAGGGCTACACAGAGAAACCCTGCCTCGGAAGGGAGAGAGAGAGTTATAATAACAGAGTAAAACACAAGCAAACTGTTTCCCTGAACTCTTAGAGTCCTCACAGCAAAGTGCGATCCGCAAGTCAAACAAAAGTGTAAGTCACTTCACGACCATTATCTGTGATTGCCACCAAGGACGCTTCTATGGGTTGAACCTCTTCCTTGTGGGTCTGCACTTACCCTGGGTGGTGATGGTCAGAATCAGCTTACGTCGGGCTTGAGGTGGAAAGCATGGTACCAGGTGTGGGAAGTACTGAGTAAGAAATCGTTCTCCTCTACCAGTTTTAGACAAGTAGCTGCAGCCAGAGCCACGCGTGCCCACGCAGAAACATGTACGCACACACGCGCAGAGAAACACACACAGGGAGCACAGACACACTTTTTGTTTTTCAAATTTAGCTTAAACGGCCTGCACACCAAGATCATGAATGAAGGCCACACCCAGGGCCTTACTGTAGGGTGCGGAGGACGCAGACAAACCCCAGACAACCGCATGGCAAGAGGAGGCAAGCGAACAAAGGCTTATGGGTATTAGGAAGGAGGATTTCCCCCAGGAATCCAGCCACTGGGTGGGGGGGAGGATCCAGGAAGAGGGGGAGGAGGAGGAAGTGAACTCCAAGTGACGCAGGCACGAGTCATGTTGTCCTAACAGCTCCACAAAGAGAATACATTTTACGGATGAACCAGCGGAGGTAGAGAAAGATGAAGTGCCTGCCCCAGGTCACACAGACAGTAAGGGACACACAGGACCATCCTGCCTGTCCCCAAAGCCTGTCATTTCCAATCCATGAGCACATTTCAAGTGATACGAGAGAGCTCTGGTTGGTAGTGGGCCTGGAGGAGATTCAGAGAAGGCCTAGTGGGCAGGAAGTACGTCCAGTCAGAGTTTGCACAGGCCGTGAGGGCTATATGCTTGCTCTGAGAAGACACCTGCATTCCAAACCAGGCCCTCTTCTGTCTTGCTCTGAGACCTTGGACACAGCACCCAACCTCTTAAGTGCCAGCTTCCCCAACTCCATGGGGCTGCAGAAAGGGTTGTGTTTTCAAAGATATGCAAAACACCTGGCATGCAGCCCAGCACTTAGTACAATTGCACTCTTATTAACTTTCTGAAAACAGCCAGGCTCATCACCCAAGGTAAAGCTGGAAGACGGCACAGGAGAAGCTGTGCCGGGTTGGTTCTGGAGATCAAACTCGGTTGGTATCAGGCAAGAGAGAGAAAAAGCACTCACAGCAGACTTACAAGTCCAGCCCACGAACAGTTACAGCTGGATGCTTCTCCCTCATCCCCGAAAGTCCCACATGGAAGTCCTGAAATCCGAACACTCGGTACAAGATGGCGCTGGAAGGTGGGGCCTTTGAGAGGTGATTACATCACAAGAGGGGAGACCTCAAGGATGGGTGGGATTCCTGCCCTTGTACATGAGGCTCCGGGGAACTTCTGCCCTCTTTCTGCCACAGGAGAATACAGTAAGAAGCTGGCTGGCAGCAGTCTAGAAGACAGCTCTCACCAATATCTAATGCTGGCATCCTGACCTCAGACTGCAACCTCCAGAATTGGGAGGAATCAATCTCTCTTGTTTATAAGCAACCCAGACTGGTGTGGCAGCCTAAACCAACATGGACCATCAAGAAAGTCTGGGAGACATTCTGAGGAGACCTTTCAAAGAACTGCTCCCCCAAAGACTTGCCACAGTTCCGAGCTGCCCCACGAATTCCCTCTGATCCCTGGGAAATACTGGTTTTGGATTATCGGGACACACAACCTGAGGCTGATTGACACTTCTTTGCCTCTATTTGCTAAGTTATGGTTCTGTCTCTATGGCTGTCTGTCAACTGATTCAGCAAAAAGCTCAGTGAAGCCTGGGCTTCAAGCGATGTGGTCAGTAACCCCAAAGCTCCAACCTAATTTTCTGCCTCTGCTCAGAACAGGTGGCCACGATGTCATTGGCTTTCTTCCTAGGTTGAGTCCCAGATCCAGCACTGAAAGTCTGAGGGTTCAGAGCCCTGTGTATCAGCTACACCAAGCCTCCTCTGCAAGCGAGAGGACCCCTTTCCCTGAGAAAGTGTCCACATAGCAGTGACAACCTCATCCCTTTCTGGATCCTTCCATTAGAGATGGCTGGCAAGCTAAATTCTCGGTGATGGTTTCAGGCTTACAATTTCGCATCAGCCTTCCCAGGCTGGGACTTGCCCTTGTGTTCACGGCAGCATCCAAGTACCCAGGGCAGCAGCATGACCCTATGGATACCAGGAGATGAACACTCGGAAGATGCTGGAGTCCTCACGCTCATCAAACACACAGAACAACAGCCCACAGATCTTCACTAAATGACAGATTGAGTGGGACTGACTTCCTTGCCACGGATACACTCTAAATGGTTTACCAGCAGTCTCAGTTAGTAGTATTGCTGCTAGGTCCCCGACAGTTTCCCTTCTGAAAGGTGTGACCTTATTTCTCTTCCAGCCAGAAGAGGGTCATTTGCTACAGAACAGTGAGCAAGGTCAGCTCGTGCTGAATGCATGCTCACTCAATCTATGCTCACCCTGCCAGAAATGAACATGCCAATATCAATGCACACGCATAAGTCACCTCCTCATGGAAGAGACAAAGAAATACAGAGCTGGACCCCACCTCTCATCTGAGCCCTTTGTATAGTATTTTAAAGAACCCCTTCTCTTTCCAACCAAAGCTTTGGACTAAATTCAGATAGTGCCCCCCCACCCCCACAAAGCATGGATTCTCTGCCTACTCATTATAAGCATAAACCACACCTACAGTTGGCACACAGCTTTTATCTATATGTAGATAACATAGACACATATTATCAATGCTCGGCTCTTCTACTATCCCAAACACATTTACTTCTTTTGTTTCAGGACTATTTATCACAGCATGGTAACACTAAAAGGGGCAGGGGAAGACAGAGAATACTGGGAGAAAGGGGAAATGGGTGTAATTTACCAAAGCACACTCAACATTATAATTGCTTCTTTTGTTCAAGTATAATATTGAATATATTTTGGAAACAACAGCAGAGGGGGCATTCAGAGCGTGTTCATCAAAGGGGTCATGGTTAATAAGACTAGAATATACTGTCCTGGACTCACACAGCACAGGACAACTGTGGGAATCATGTGGTCTAACTCCTGGTAACAATAAGGAAACGGTCACCCGGAGAGAGTAAATGGCTTCTTGTCTAAGGTCAGAGAGGTGTTTAGGAGAAGCCGCATGGCTTTTATCTGTCCTTGCGTCCACTAGTGTTGAGCGGAGCTAACAGTTGGCTGCTGATGGAGTCAAGGAATTTCTCACAGCCTCATAGCCAGGACGCTAAGATACTCAGGGAAATGAGCAGTATCCAGTGCCACACACACTGGCCACCTGTGGCTCCAGCCCTCCCCTGTGTGTGTGCAAATCTGGGGAGTCTCTCCCATGAGCCTCTTTTGGGGAGGGGGAGAAAATGGCAGGTTGCCGGGGAACTGCTTCCTCCAGCCTCCAGCCTCCCCTTCTCTTGGCTACCTGCAGAGGCTACCACCAAGATTCAAAATGGTTTCCAACTAGTGCCATCTACCGAGGCTCGCTGCAGGCCTTCTCCTGCCTGCTCTGACAGGAAGGAGCATGTGAGCAAGAGAACTTAGCTCCTCCCTGGGCACCTGTGTGCAGAGGCAGCAGGTTCCGGGCCAGGGTACCAACAGCCTTGGACTGAGACAGATACGGGGCCACCCAGATGGGAGCCCAGGGTTAGTGGTGGCCCATGCATCCACCGGGTGCAGGAGTCCACTTACCGCAGTGTGACTGGAAGACCTGCGGCTTGATGACCTGATTGCAGGCGCTGCAGACGACAAGATAGAAGTCATCGTGCGCCGGATAATGGCCAAACAAGTGCATATCTGCGGGGAAATGAAAAAGAGCGCAATTGAAGTCTCGGAAGTCACACAGCTTCCCCCTGGAATTTCTTCCTAGGACAGATTTTTACAAGGCACACATAGGAACCAATCCTTTACAACAGGGAACACGGCTCGTCACCACACAGCTATCCAACTTCTGGAGAAACTCAGGAGCTGCTGAGTGTTTTGAAGCAGATGGATAATGGTCAGGAGAAAAGCTAAACAAAGGAGATTCGATTCAGAGTTCTTGTTTTAAAAAGGGGGGGAGTGCTGTGGGACAATGGTCTGTACCCTGTCACTTGTATTTTAAATAAACGCTGATTGGCCAGTAGCCAGGCAGGAAGTATAGGCAGGGCAACAAGAATTCTGGGAAGAGTGAAGTTTCAGTCTGCAGTTGTGACCCAGATGCAGAGGACGCAAGATGTGACTGACTCGACGAAAAAGGTACCAAGCCACATGACTAACTCAGACAAGAATTGTGGGCTAATATAAGTTATAAGAGTTGATAAGAAGCCTGAGATACTAAGACAACCAGTTTATAATTAATGTAGACCTCTGTGCATTTCTTTGGGACTGAATGACCGCGGGCAGGCCAGAAACCTCAGTCAACATCACCCTCCAGCCTGTTTACCAGATTCAGTCTGTATCTTTACTGAGAACTCGCACCCCAACGTATGACAGCTTCCCCAAGTTCTAACTCAGGTCAGAAGGATGGGTTGAGTTCTTCATGCTACGGTCAGCTAACCACCCAAGGATGAATGACCCAAAGGCTGCCTGCCTGCCAGCAAGCCTGCACTCTATATGCCTTTCCCAGGCAACCCTGTTGCTTCTATGGCCATAGAGACAGCACTGTTGTGTTACAGAGCAAAACCTTCACTCTCCATGGAGGAGGCCAGGGAGTCGGTCCCAAAGCAGGTCCTGGAGATCCAGGCTGAGTGAATACCTACAGGGTAGTTGCAGTCTGTTATTCACTGCCCTGGGGACTGGCCTCTCCACTCCTACTTACATCTAAGAGATCTATACATACCTCTGCCAGGCTCTTCAGAGGAGCACTGTTAGTCAGCACCCGTGAGGAAGCCCCATAGGAGAGACGGCCCAGGAGAGAGTGAGCCTGGGATGGACCCAGGAAGAGATAGGACTGGGTCTGAGCTACAGGCTCCCCCTAGGCAGGCGGGACCTTCAGTTCAGGATTTCATTCAAGGAGCATATTACCCTCTGAGGATGAACTGTCAACATGAGTCTTGCTTCAGTTTTGTTATTAGATTGCTTATTTTTATAGTGTGCATGTGTGTGGGTATAAAATATATATATGCTTTTTGAAGACATATTTGAGAAATATAGAAAAGGCAAAAGAAACTATGTGTGTATATGTGTGTATGTATGAATGTATGTATGTGTGTATGTGTATGTGTGAATATGTGTGTATGTATATATGTTCATGTGTGTGTATGTGTGTATGTGCATGTGTGTGCATGTATATGTATGCGTGTGTATGTGTATGTGTGTATGTGTGTGCATGTGTATGTATATGTGTATGAATATGTGTATGTATGTGTGTGGTGTGTCAGTGCACATATCCCTGCATGCATGTGGAGGCTGGGGGACAACCTAATCTCAGCGTCATTTCTCAGGTTCCATCTACCATGTTTCCCCCCTTTTTTGAGGCAGGGTCTCTCTGGCCTGGAGCTTGTCATGTAGGTCGGGCTGGCTTCGCAGCAAGGCCTAGGATCTGCCTGCCTCTGCAGTCCCAGTGTTGGATCACACACACTCCACATTGCCTGGCTTTTTATGTGGGATCTGGAGATGGAACTTCGATTCTAATGCCTACATAGAAAGCACTTTACTCGCTTAGCAATCTTGTCAGCACCGCAAAAATAAAATTACTTTTAAGAATTATTGGTGATCTTTAATAACAGTTTTCATGTCTTTCAAAGACATTTTCTATGCAGGTGCATGCTTATAAAGGTTAGGCCTGTTTACAGAATGAGAACAGGGTTGGGTGGCCTTCCAAGCCTCTGCAGTAGACTAAGTTATGAAGGAATAAAATGATTTCGTTAATCAAACACACACATATACACACACACACACAACCCAAAGCCTATCTAGACTATGCATTAAAAAAAAAGTCTCAAATGCATCTTGAGCTAGCAGCTGTACCATGTGCTGGAATAGTGGCACCAGACCATGCAAGGTAGGAGGTGTGTGTCTCTGAGATTCTGTTGTCATGCATCTTGATCGTCATTGGATGCTCCATTCTTCAATATCCTCAGAGGTTTGCAGAGCCCACAGCCATAGACACATGCATACAGACCTGCTACACACACACACACACACACACACACACACACACACACACACACTTCACATAGCTGGTGTTCAAGGTCAGTGTACTATTTGATTAGAGTAATAGGGGTCAAGGATGAGAGAGAGAAAACAGAGAAGATAGGAAACTAATGTGCCAGGCATAATGCTAGCTATTCAGTATTCTCTCTCTCAATTTATTCCTGAAGCAAAACACTGAGTGCAATTAAAAAAAAAAAAGCAGTGGTGTGCTGATGTGGGCTTGTACCCGTGTCTAAGAGCATGCATGTCTTCCCAACTCCATGTTCAGGGTTGTGACTGAGGTAGTTTGAAATCAGCCCCAAGGTACTATCTATACCACAGACATAGGCAAACAGTATGACTCAGACTTGTGCTTTTGGAAGAGCTGTGGTTAAACATTTACCAGCTCAATACTGAACCTGGATGTGCAGAAGTGAAAGGTAAACTTCTCCATGCGCCACACCTAATGGTAACCGCCAAGCACATGCTAATGCACACCCTTAGGTGCAAACACTAGCTCAGTTACTCTTCATCATTAGCCTGTGAAGTCAATGCTTCCCTTTCCAAGCCAAGGGCAGTTTGCCAGAGCTCCCAAGGCAGGGTGAGATCACAGGCCACTGACTCCAAAGCCAGTTCTTCTCCTTAGCGAAATGCAGCCTCTTTAATAACGGAGCAAGGACCCGTTTTCAGATGAAGAAGTCAACTTGGAAGGCTGTGTGGTTCAAATACGGCTTTTCCCAAGATTGACATGAACCCCCACCGCTTCTGTGGCAGTGCTGGGAGTGAGTGGGACAGGTGTGAAGACTGCTTCTCATGGTTCTAGGGCCCATCTAGCAAAAGTGGGCTCTGAGCGCATCAGTCCGCCCTTCATGCTTTCCCTCCCCCATGCCAACTTCTACCCTTCTACATTCCACCGTGTTATGATGCGATATGACGCCCTCTTCAGATGTAGCTGCCCAGCCCAGCACTTCCAGTCTTTAGAACCATGAAGCAGAATAAACGTTTTCTTTATAAAATGTCCACTTTCCACTCTTCTATTGCAGAAAAAAAATGGCCTAAGTCAGAAGGACATTCGGAATAACCAACAGGCTCCCAAGACTATTAGGTGAGTAGTGCACACACAGTGGATATTCTGGATATGAGGTTGATGCACATCCTGGATGGGACAGCATGTTTATCTCCCTTCTCAGACTGGAGAGCAACTAAAAACTTATAAACTATTTAGTGCTGGTATTTTCCAGCTAATGTTTTGGGCGCTGACCACAGGTAATTGAAACCATGGGGGGAAAATACTGGATAAGAAGAAACTAGTGTATTTATAATGCAGATATCACTGCATTCCATACTCTTCATCTTTCCTGGGATAGCTGGCTGTAAATATATGCATACATACATACACACACACACACACACATACATATGCATACATACACACACACTAGCCCCTCCTAGCATCACACTTCACCCTTCCCTGACAGTTTCCCCAGATACGACACCGAGAGAGCACTGTATTCATCACGCCACATGGACAAACTTTTGGGAACTAATATAAGATTACGTTGACGGCATCGATTATTACCCTAAGAACTTCTACACAACAGGGTCAAGCTGGCATGTTCATCACTTCCTCCCTAGCTCTGGGGCTCTCACCTGAACCCTCCTCCATCCCCGACAGCAGAAGGAGGGGCATGGATAGCTCAACAGATGCCAAGTTTGAGACAATAAAATGATATCTATGAAAGTGAAGCAAAGATTCTGATTTCCCTGAGCAGCTGATAAACCGCTTCTAAAGTCAACACTAAAAAAGAAGTCAGAAGAATGGGGGTAGTGTTCTGTTCTAGATAAACGGCTTTCCAAGGAGCATGATTTCGCTATGTTGTGTGTGTGAGAGCCAGTGTGAGAGAGTACAGTCAACATGCTCTTGTTGAGATGGCTGCAGTCAGGGGAAGGGCAGGCGGCGCCTCCAGCTCACTCTCTGTATAGCACCTGTTGCCGAGATGGGAAGACAGCCGCCTTTGCGGATGTGAGATCAGACTAGATGCTGCGCACTTTTGAATTTGCCCCTGGAAACCTTCCAAAGCTCAGGACTTTGGCATCAAGAAGCAACAACTGGAGAAGGCCTCAAAGATGAAGACACTCAGCAAGGATGGAAGATGGGCAGGATCCTTCTGCAGTGGGAATCGCATGCACAGGGGAAATCAGGATGCACAGGGAAGCTGCCCGGGGCAGAATGATTTGAAAGCAGCTGAACAGCTTATTGGCAATCAATGCTACCTGTGCTCAGAAGAGAAAAAAAACCACAGTGGGAAAAAACAAGACAAAACAGGCAACCTTGAAGTTTAGCTTCATAAAAGAAATAATAAGGCCTTAGGAAATGGCCTTCACTTGCCCCAGAAGTCTTTCCAGGGTTTTGAAAGCACACTAGGCACAACAAGAATTATAAAACAGGCAACACACACAGAGAGATGCATACACACATGAACTATAGATACTGAAATTAATTTTACAAAATTTAAACATATTTCCCTTTTAAAAATTACTCTAAAAATATCGCTTTTGGAAAACATGTTAATTTCAACACACTGAGCTTCTTTCCTGAAGGCGAATGTGAGAGTCTGGCCTACAATGTTCATTTCTCACTCTGGGCAGCAACTGCCCAGACAATGGTCCAAGGGGTCCGTGCCGCAGGGAAGCTCTCAAGAAGACAAGCTGGTGGCTGATGGCGGTTTGGATTCGTGGGCTTCCACTGACATGAACCTGAGCCAAATGTTTTGTAGGAGCAGCCACTGTGGTTCAAGGACAAATAGGGGGACTCCAAGCAGATTGGAATTAGGATGCCAACTGGCTGGTCCTCGGAACCTTCTATTGATCGTCATGTGCTTCGTTATATGGTTTTTACTAATGCCTTGCTTCGGCTAGCAGCATTTTCTATAAACACTGATGGTGACACATGGAAAGCTCGGACACAAACATGGCTCCACTTTCCGCTTGCAGAGTCGCTTTACTGCCTAACTCCCATATCTCTCTGCATCCATGCAGCAAAGCTATCTAGAGTCTTCAGACGACCACGGACCTGGCAGTCTTTCTCCAGCAGTGCCGAGCTCCCCCCTAGGCAAAGCCCGTGCCTGTCTGTTTCTCAGAATTCTGGAAACCAAAGCCTATGTGATTCAAAACCAGTAAGATCTGAAATGGAGGACGGGAACCCAGCCCCAGAGAGGAAGCAATAGAGGCTACGGGGGCCATGGACAGGCTGCATGGGCACGCGTACCAGCAACCGGGCCCTGCTCTGCTCTCTTCCAAGGGCAGGGTGGCACACCTTTCCTGCCTGGCAGTCGAGTGTCAGGAAACGCAGGGAGTAAGGAGAATCTCCTATACAACTATTTGAATGTCCTCTCTGGGTCCCCAATCCCAGATCAACATGACCACAGGAAGTCTTTTTTAGAGGCTGTCACTCAAGGTGTGTGGAGGCCAAGGGGCTGCACTAAACCCCCAGAGTCTTCCCTGGGCTTTAAAAACACGGTGCCCAACTGCTGCACCCTGAAGCTGGCACCCCGAGTTCAAGTCCTGGACCTACCATTTGGCATGATAATGTTCTCAAGGCTGCGTTTTGGCCTCTGGAATAGAATGTCCTATTTATGAGCAAGCTGGCACTCACTGGCGATTTCTCCAGTCCTCTTATCTCTTAGAACTCACCTGACCCCTCCCCAGGGAAATGTCTTCCCTTCCCTCCGGCATACCCTCACTCAGCAGTGAGAGCAGGACTCCTGGCTTAGGCCTCTGACTCAAGCACGGTGAGGTCTTCTGGAGGGCAGGCTCTGATGCATGGCCCTTGGTATCTTCAATGGCCAAACCGCCTGGCACCTAGTAGCTGCTTAATCAATGCTAATGCATCGACCAAGCTGGAGTTCCCAAGATGATGATTTATTCCCCACCCTCCTCTAGCTTCTCTCTCAGAGGAGACAGAGCAAATGATATAGATGGCCCTAGTAGACATGTTGTTATCGACATTACAGGATCAATGATTTTATTAATTCATTTATTTTTTAATTTTTTTGGAAGACAAGTACTTTGTGAATCTAAGGAAGTTCGAAGTGGGTCACATAAATGAAAGAAGTTTATGTTCATCTCACCGCGCAAAGTGTGAAATGGCTGGACCCTTCTAGAACTCGGTCACTATTGCTTCCTGCTCTTAGCCTTAGAAGGGCCCCCCTCAGAGTTGGCACTAGGGGTAGGCTTAGATGCTCCATTTTTTAATTCCCTGATGGAAGACCACGTATGATCCAATGCATGAACTATCTAGACTTTTCTCACCCTTTCTGCCTTAGCTCCAGCCTGTGTGCTCCTGGGCCAGCACACTCAGGTCTGGCTCAGGGCACTGTGTTAGCCTGAGCCCAGCCTGGCAGAGAATATGACTGGCCAGCTAGGCAGCAATGACCTTGGCAGCTAGGAGATTAATTCTGTAAAGGGCTCCCCCTTGCCTATGCCTCACAAATCTGACACTAAAAAATGTTCTTCCGGATGCAGGATCAGTCCCAGGCCTTGCAAGCAGTTCCAGGGACAGCAGGCTCCTCCCTGTCCACACATACCCACCTTTATGCGTCATCCTCGCCAGGGCTGCTGGTAGCTCCCGGCTTGATAAGCTCTACTCTATTCTTCAGGACAGAGGAAGCCACTGTGGCAGGTTTCTGAGGTGTCCTGGCCAAGGCCTCTCTATGGCAAGGACTGCTTGAGTTTAGAGGTCAGCTGTGTAGCCAGGACAGTCCCATCCCCCTCCTTATCAAGTTGGTCCCATAGTCTATGATCTGTGTGAAGGCCAAGAATACAGGGAACAGCATGTTCAGCCCAGGACCTGTCAAAGAAAGCTGCATAGTTCGCTGTGACTCAACCAGGGGAGACAGAAACATCAGTTTGCAGGTTGAGATCCGAGTCCCTTTTGCCCGGCTCTCTCGCTGAGGAACTGAACAGGGAAGGCTAGGAAGACTTTCAAGAGCCATCGCCAGACCCTGCCCCCTTTCTTCCTCCTGCTCTGAATGTTCCTGCTTATTATTTTCTGTTTGTTTGGTTTTTGGTTTTTTGAGGCGGGGTTCCTCTGTGTCGCCCTAACTGTCCTGGCCCTTGTTCTGTAGACCAGGCTGGCCTCGAACTCACGGAGATCCACCTGCCTCTGCCTCCTGAGCGCTGGGATCAAAGGTGTGCGCCACCACCACCTGCCTCTTATGTTTTCTTTAAGGACTACATTTGGGATACATATTTTCACAATACTTTTAAGTTTTTCCTGGAATATTTTTTTCTACACTCTTGTTCTGGAAGTCTTAAATGTATATGTGTGTTGTGTATCTGCCTGTTTGTCTATGTGCATTGTGTGTCATGTCTGTGTGTGTTGTGTGTCTGCCTGTCTGTGTGTAGTGTGGTG
The DNA here is from genome assembly GCA_004026605.1 of Ondatra zibethicus. NCBI lineage: Eukaryota > Metazoa > Chordata > Mammalia > Rodentia > Cricetidae > Ondatra > Ondatra zibethicus. The sequence continues at coordinate 84,546 of PVIU01005775.1, forward strand.
TGTGTGTGTGTGTATTCCTTACTCCCATCCCTAACAGTCAGAGAACTTTAAGAGCTTGTTTGTATGAGGTGAGTTTCTAGCAAATTCTAGGGTGATTTCTACCACCTTCCTCTGGAGTATTTCTTGAGTTCAGGCTGGGTCTTCCAGCACAATCTGTGGTTCCTTCCCTGTTTCTATCCCCTCAGTACCCTCTGAAGAGACCTCTGTGAGGTGTGGGGAGAACATTTCAAGGAACAGGACAGTGGGTTTGGGAACCAGAAAGCAATGACTCCCATGTTTTTCCTTCAAAGCAGGTTATGATCCGATGTGGTTTGAACGTATCTCCCCAAAGTACATGGGCTGGAAACTCAATCCCCAGCACAACACTGTGGATTTCTTAGAATTGTGGGCAGAGGACACTGTTACCACAGCGGTGGGATAGTTACTGCAGGAGGGAGTTCCTAACAAAGGGGCAAATCCCACCTCCTCCCTCTCTTCCCTGCCCACCACAGTGCTCCATCCTCCACCATTAACAGCCCAGCAGGAAGGTCCTCGAGATCTAGGGTCCCTTGACCGTGGCCTTCCAGGCCTCTAAAAGTAAAAGAGAATTAAATTACTCTATAAATCGCCAGTCTGTGATAATTCCATTATAACAACAGAAAAAAAAAAACATAGTAAGACACGGCCAAAGGGTATTCTCAGGCAGAATGAGAACGCGCTGTTAGAGCACCTGAAGTGGTTCATGGGGAAATCAATGGCAACATCTGCTTTCACATCTCATAAGGGGCACTTCACTCTCTCCTGGCTGCACTGGAGGCTGGACTAACAGGCCCTCTAAGTTCCTTTTCGGCTCTTTAGTCATGCTGGTGGTCCAAAAGAAAGAGTGCCAAGAAAAGATGCATGAGGAAGAAGAGACGGGCATGCCCATGGCAGCACAGTAAATCTCTAGAAGGAGCAAATGAACATAAAATCAGAGTGCCTCACTCCGGGGAACTCCAAGGTTCTCTATCTGCTGCCCACCCCATCGTCTATGTGTGCCACGGAAGCATTAGAGGATTTAAGTCGCGTGAATTCGAGATGGATTTCACTTGGTCTCCATGTATTTTATTGCTACACTTGGGGGGAGGGCAGGGCAATGGTAAGACTGTTTTAAAATCAATCACTCAATTAAAATTTAGAATCTAAACTAAAAGAAATTGAAAGAATAATAAGTGGATCCAGCTGGTCTTCGGGGGGCTACAGCCTAGCTCCAGAGAGCCTGGCTGGGCTGCTATGCATTCCCTCTTCTCCAGCACTTCACAGTCTGTGCATGCATTCAGAGTCAGGTGGAAGGCTGCGGGAGTTTCCTTGCAAGGCAACAAAATCCAGACTTCTCTCTGACATGCAAATGGTCTTTTTGCTTTAAAAAAAAAATGGTTGTGTGAGGTCCACCATCTTGCTTCATGTCCTTTGTAGGCTGAGATTCTTATTCCAGGTGTATACAAGACAGAAAGGTCAGGGCAGGTGTCACGGATGGGTGGTCAGCTGCCTGTGAGCATCAAACCCACACCATTTTGAGGGCTTCCTCAGTCCTGCTAAGACAGTCTGCAGCCATTACTGATAAATGTACCCAATGGTCAGCAGAGGAGCCAGGCAGTATCCACCCACCACACACACACGCAACTCTGATTCCCACACAGCAACTAAAAAGACTTCTTGAATGACAGGTTTCAGGAGAATGCTGAAAGCTGAGGCCATGAAGAAGCCTGGAGGTAGCTCATGGACACAGGAAAGCTGGTGTGATGAGCCCTTCTCCAGTGACATGGTATTATTATTAAGTTATTGGTAATAAAGTCATCAGAACATGGGGTGGAGACTAGTAACCCACATAACAAGAAAATGTGTACCAGAAAAATCTCTCCATTGTTTCATATACACCATCCCTTGCTCCACACTGGAAGGCTACCTCGGGGGACTGTCTACGGATGGAGGCATGATGAAGACGTACTATATTGGTGCGGGAGAATTGTCTGTATTCTGTCAATCACGTTTTAAATAAACGCTGATTGGCCAGGCAGGGAGTATAGGCGGGAAAACCAGACAGGAAGTAGAGGTGAGAACAGGAGAATTCTGGGAAGCAGGAAGCTCCCTTGGCACTCCTGCCTGGACCCGAAAAAGCAGTATGTGACCTGCCCCGCTGAAAAAGGTACTGAGCCATGTGGCTAACATAGATAGGGATAATGGGTTAATATAAGCTACAAGAGCTAATAAGAAGCCTGAGCTAATAGGCCAATCAGTTTATAACCTAATGCAGACTCTCTGTGTGATTTTTCTTTGGGGCTTGCCAGCTGTGGGGTACCGGGCGGGACAGAAACCCCAACAAGCAGGCCCACACGCTACACTATATGAGATTCTGTGAACTGGAATTCAGGAACAATGGGTGGTCCCAGATATTCCTTGGAAGTCCATTAGCACTGGTGAGCTGACTCTAATGTGGAGGGCTCAAGGCAAAAGACCTTGGAAGTGGTGGGACTTCTTAGTGTAAAGAAGTAGAAGTGGCTATGGTTTATCAAAACTGGCAAGGCCCTGGCTCTCCCTCAGAAAGCCGTAAGTTAAGGCTACAGAACCCTCCAAACCCCTTTCAAAAAGGCAACGGTGCTGCCAAGGCTCGGGGGGTAAATGTGCTATTTGTCTCCAGGAAGAGAAGTGTGCCCACTTGGCAGAGCCGGCGGCCAGAGGAAAGGAACTGTTGAACAGCCCAGAAGCAGTGTGCATAGCACTCAGGCTGTTGGGATGGTCAGACGTGGGATACCCAGGCCTTAAGGCAAGAATGGGCATTCACAAGATGAGCTACAGCCTCTCCAGTTGGACCAGCCGCTATGCCAGGGCTCACGAGGGGTAGAAACGTATCTCTACTCAACAGCACAAAAACAAACACCCAAGTATCATATCTCAGCCGCTCCAGTCACCTGACAACCCACTCTAACAGGGCTCGGTCTAATAGCAACAGCTACCTTCCAAGCTGCTGGAAGCACAGAGGCCCAGAGAGAGAGAAAGCTGGAGAGAGAGAGTCCTACAAAAGCTATTATAAGGTAATGGAAAAGAAGATTGATCAGCTAGAGGAGAAAATCATGGCTTCGATCCCAAATCAAACATCAACTAGTTACGGCCCAAGGCCAGAAGGGAGCCTGTGAAAAGGGTGGGTGAGCCCGTGGGATCTGGCCCTAAGCCCGGGGGCCAGGCTCAGTCTTCACCAAGTGCTCCCTGGCTGCTTCCCGGTGCTCCCTCACAGCCTCTGCCACCGCACAGATCCTGAGGAGACTGCCCCAGGGCAGCCTCACCCTCCATTCCCTTCTCCACACATGCTGGGCCTCTGGCCTCTTACTGGTGCCTTCAGCCAGCTCTGTGCCAGGTCTGAGGGTGAGTCTGGATACATCCGTCCTCCCCACGTGTACACTTACACTTTATTTACAGACTCCGGCGTTTAATAGTCAAAGAGGAAGACTGCCGGAAACCAGCTCAAATGCTTAAATACGTAGCAAGGAATCAATAAGTCTTACATTGGCCTAGGGGAGCACTGGAGATATTCAGCTAGGTACTCAGGGTAGAGGAAGGAGCAACAAATGCCTGTTCTGTCCCGAGCTGGCTAAGCAGCAATATCAAGCCACAGGAGTGACCTCCCCAGGTCCGCCTTTCCTCTTCTGGAAGGGCAGCAGCCACACCTTTCCCACAGGCTGCTGCTTGGGTTAACTGAGATGCCTCAGGCCAGTGCTGGCACCTAACAGACACCCAATTAAGTTCCCACAGAACCTGAATCAGCCAGGCCGCAAGCCAAAGACCCTCAGTGGAATACTGTGCTTCAGAGACAGCTCCATGCCATGGAGTCAGACTGCTTGGCTTTGATCCTGGCGCCGCCTCCATGGGAGATGGCTCTGAACCCCCGTTTTGTCATCTGTAAAATGGGACTGGCGATATCAGAGAGCTGTCAGAGGGAGGAGGGGAAGGGGGAAGGAGAGGAGGGTCACACTTGCTGTCTGGTGCATGGGAAGCTCTCTGTTAATGTTAGAACCAGACTGTGCATGATGGGACTTTAAGAACAACAGCCCTGTTGTTCCACAGCCTCACAATGAGCGAAGACAGGAAAGTCGCTGTGTTCAGAGTCACTAGACTTTCAAGTCGTCTAAGCCACTGGGTAAGTAAACAGTGGGGTTAGCATTCTTCAAGTGTGACTGCTATCTGCTATTGGCTTGTCACAGAGAGATGTCTGGACTCAGACTCAGATGTCTGGACGTCAGTGGCGTCAGATCCCGCAGGAGATGGGGGGTCCAATGGAATGCATTTTAATTTAATTTCATTTTACAATGTGTTTATTCTTTTATTTGTGTGTGTGTGTGCTTATGACTGTGGTACTGAAGACTAAACTCTGGTCCCTTGGAAGGGCAGCAAGCACTCTTAACCATAAGCATCTCTTTAGTCACCTTAGATGCATCTTTAACAAGTTCTCCAAGGGATGTGCTAACACTGAATATTACTCAATCATTGTCTTATCATAACACCTACTCTAAAGTGGACACAAGTAGCCCCTGGGTACCTACTGGCTGCCTAGTATAGTCTGGTCACATGGAACTTCTGAACATCATGATGCTATTACCAAGGAGGCAGAGTCCTGTATAAGGAGGACATCTCTGAGGAACTCCTGCCACAGGATTCCCTTTGTTCCTCACAGGCACCTCTTAGAGATTCATGGAGTCCTATCGTGTACCAATGAGGGCTGTTAACCTTCTCAGGAATCCAGTAGATTAGCACACCCCTGATTGTTTCCCATAGAGATGTTCTGTGCTGAAATACGGTGACGGGCATTATACTTAGGTCCTTGGATGGTCTGGGGCTAGTGAAAGCCTAGGTTCTGAAAATCAACCTAAAACAGGATGCTAGGGATGACCTGATGTTTTCACACTCACCTCTTGGCTCAAGAGAAAACCTCCTTTGTGCTCTGCGGTCAGATGCTAATCCCAGTGCTAGGCTGGCCATTGGGCAGAGCCCAACCTCAGTATCCACGTGGAGCTGAGTCAAAGTGGGATGTGTCAGGGCCAAACCTGCAGCACCACCAAACAACCCGATGTGACCTACAACACACGGGCAGAGTTCCTACACGAAATTTTGCTCTGGGTTCAGGCCTGGGGCAAACAGCTAACCTTCAGCCTCGTCATCAAGCCTGAATCTCACATCATCCTGGCTCACTCACAGACACCCACTTGGTTTTAGGTCACCCATTAGCATCACCGAGCTTGCCGTTGGACCTGCTTCAGCAGATCCACTGGAGAAACACGGAGCCTTCTGAATTTTCCCACTCAGCAGTCCAGTGAGCACTGGGAATTCAACCCAATTTTTCAGTAAATCCTCGTATGTTCTGGAAGGACATGGTTTGAAAAATCTATTTTTGTGCTTATATTTACTTAAGGTCTGCATGCCTGGGGAGTTTTTCCATGGTGCCATAAAACTGCCTCTTGCTGAACTCACACTAACACACACACACACACTTAAAAGAAAAAGAAAAAAAGAAGACGTCACTTTCCTGTAATAGTACCAACAATAGCCCAGGTTCACATGGCTAAGTGACTTTACCTCCTGACCTTAAGTTCCGGATGGCAGGAGGCCTTTCTAGCAGCCTGGCTCTGGTGGTGGCCCCCTTTCCAGGGCTTCCCAGAGCTCACTCATTTTGCTTCCCTGACGTCAGCTCTATTTTTTTTTTTATTCCAGAAACACAACTATCTTGCTAGTATGTGTGCCCACTATTCTAGTGGCTTTGCCATGCAAACTGCTGGGGGCTGAGGGCCCTCCTGCATCATGGGATGACCTTGCTCTAGCAGGATCAAATGCTCAGATGAGAAGTTAAAAGCTCTTCAGTCTATTCATGATGTGGGAGTTGCCCATATTGGTGACCTTAGACTTAGTCCCAGCTTTCTGTCCCTGCATCAGGTCCATTTATTTGGGTCAGCCAACTTCAACTGAGACTCCAGAGTTTGACACACAGATTTCATGCCTGGTCCCCTAGCTGCCTCATCACTGTCATGGATAGACAGGATTTGCACGCACATTCAAAGCCTTCTTCCTCTCTCTGGCCCCCATCCAGATGCCCTAAATCCATTCAGTGCAGAAACAGGTCTGGCCCTGGCTGTCGAGAGCACGGTAGGGGCTGTGAAGCATGTTTAATGTCCTGGGCCTCTGTCACAAACCTGTCAAATCTCCCTAGGGTTCCTATGCACCCACCTCCACTCGGGGAGTAAAACATCGAAAATAATGAAATTGGAAATTATAAAGGTGAGGTCAGGGATCTGCATTTTGGAATGAGCTCTCCAGGTAACTCTGATGTAGCTGTTTGATCCTCGCTGGGTTGGATGTCCCAACAGTTCCTCCCATAGAAAGAACCTATTGACTTATGTGTTTTCATCCTTTGATCAGCTGGGATGAGGAAGAGAAGCACACAGTGAGAACCACTTATTTGGTTTGCTGGTCCAGGCAACCGACACGGGGCTACAATACCGTCTCCTTTCTGATACAAGTGAACAGTTATCATCCAGTCATAAGAAGCAGCCAGGAAGAGACCCTCCACAGGCAAGGGGCCAGGAGAGCCCACATCCTGGATTCAATAGTCAGGACTCCTGCCAGCTCTGGTCAGATGAAGAAAACTGGGAACTCCTTAGACACAGAACTCAGACAGGCATAGTCCCAGCTATGCATCCGAGGCTGACAGATGTGGTCTGGCCTCTTGTTCTCACTTGGAGGCAGAGTTCTCAGCATACAGAAAAGCTTTATTTTAAGATAGCTAATAGCCTCCTGAGACCCTCTCAAACCAAGAAAAACAAATCCTTAACCCTGAGGTAAGCAGATACGAAGGGGCTAGCTATCATGCCTACAAAGAGAATTGGGGGGGGGGTCCATGAGCAACTCTGGAAGCCTGGAGTACACCCTCTGACATCTGTACCACACTTATTCTATGTTAGCTGCTGGCCAGGAGCTGAATTGGTAGATACTTAGGGGAAGACGTATTGACAAAACAATAGTATTGAAACATCATCAGTCACGGTGGCCCAGCCTTCACTTCATGCTCGGCTGTGCTGTGGGCTCCACACAAAGCGTTTCATTGAACCCTCTCAGCAGCCCACAGGCGGGTGCCGCCTCCCTCTCAAGGGTGAGGAACCAGATGCTTAGATGTCAAACTGTTTGCTTTCCAGACCCCGGCTGGGAACGGTGGCGCCCACGTTCAAAACCTGTCTGGTGACACACGACTCCGAGAAGACTCTGTCTTTCCAAAGAGGACCTAGCTCAGAGAAAGGGGGACAGGCAGAGAAGGGACCCGACTTTGAGGCCAGCTATGAAGACAGAGTGTGGAGAAACAGTAACCAAACGCCCAGTGACCAGGAAAGAGCGAAGCACACACCAAGGCCCTGTCTACATGAGGAGTCACTGAAAACAATGAACCGGGCGGACAGCAGATCACATGAAGGGCTGTTCTGAGGGAGACTGTTAGAAAGACGGTACGGCAGACAGAAGTCGGCAAAAGTGCTGACGGGGGGGAAATGAATGGACACTCAAGCTGAGGAGGGAGGGGCTTCCCTCAGGAGGGCCTTCACGTGGGCAGGGGCAAAGGGAACACCCAAGACTCCTCTCCAGAGGGAGTCTTGGGTGTGTGTGCAGGCAGTACCAAGGGCAGGCAGCTGATAGCACGTGTGACCACAGAGTGAGAGAGAGGCCCCTACCCACTGCCCTCCCCTATTCACTTACATGTAGGTTCAACATGCTTTTGCTGTTGCTGCCATTGATTATGGATGATTCCAGTCCCCAAGGAGCTCACAGAAGACCCAGGGAGGTAGGTCTAGACACAGACGCCCATATTGCGCTATAGTAAACAAGGTACATAGAAAGTTCATGTTTGGGGGCAAGTCAGGCTTCACCATGGTGACCCAGGGCTGGGTTCTGACAGATGAGCATGATCCTGGAGGCCATGATGTGTGTTGGGGGGGGGTGCCCCAAGGAGGCCTTGTAGGTGTATTGCGGTTGCCCCAACGAGGTCATTCACAGGGGTGGGCGTACCCCAAGGAGGCCATATACAGGGATAGGGTGCCCCAAAGAGGTCATATGCAGGGGTGGTGGTGCCCCAAAGAGCCATGTGTGGAGGAGGGGAGTGCCCCAAGGAGCCATGTGCGGAGGAGGGGGGTGCCCCAAATAGAGGCAAGAACAAGAACACTGAGCCACATTTGGTCTGACAGGCACTGTGGTAAATTACTGTACTAGAGAAAATGCCGGGAAGAAGGGAAGGCCTGCCAGGGAGTGGGAAGCAATGGGTGTACTGTGTCCCAGTGTATGAGACAGAGTGCAGAGGACCAAGGTTGGGCGTTTCTTCAGGAAGCAATGTAGGGTTTGGGGAGACAAGCCAGGGAAAGAGGGGCCACTGTAGTGTCTGTGAGTAGTGATTGGCAGGCAGTGGCGGCAGGGACAGAGAGGACAGACACTGGAGATACTGACAGCGGCCACTGTGGCCAATGATGTCACTTTCTGACTCGGGTGACTGGAAAGACAGGAGGTAGACGGGAATGCAGCAGGAAGGCAGGTTATGCCGCACTAGGGGCCAAGATGTGTCCAGTGCATTTGTGAGGCTCAAGCCCCGGGATGGTGTGACAGGCGGAGAGATCTGGGAGATGATGAGGTTGACATGAGTCCTGAGAGAGGGCCCTACAACAGGGAGGAGACATCAGGCTGTTCCCCTTACTGTATGAGGACAAAGGCAGGAAGGACCCCCCCAATCCCTCCCCCCATATACAGTCACCCTGAGTTTGAACTCCCAGCCTCCAGAACTGGGAGAAATAGCATTGCCAGGTAAGCCACACAGCCCACAGGACTCTGTTATCGCAGCTAGAACAGACTAAGATATACAAGCAGGGGGAACAAAGTCACTCCATAACTATGGAGTCTGAGTAACTGTCGCTGAAGGAGGCAAGCTAGGGCCAGAGAGAGGGGATGGGGATTTTATGAGGATACCGATGAGATGGCCCAGAAACATGGCAGCAGATACCCTCTGAAAACTGTCGCCTGGCAACAGCATGAAGGATAGCATGTGGGGAACACCAAAAAGTAGAGACAAAAAGAAGAAAGGGGCAGCGACAGGCGGGAAGGCACCCCAGAAAAACTAGAGCTGAAGCGGGCACTGAGCAACAGCTGCCCAGAGGAGTCAGGCCGGACAGACGCCCTAACGCAGCCAGTGCCTCTGGTGCTGAGAAGCCACGCTGTCTAGAGGGAAGCTGGAGGGTAGAGATGCCAACTGTGAGTTGCTGGTGGGGCTGCACCTCAAGGACACGTGAGTGGTCTGTTCCTATGTCAAACAACCTACACTGCACTAGGATCAAGCAGGCAAGAAGCCAGCAGGTTTTTCTTCTCCGACCCAGAGTCTCTGCCCAGCCTCTTGGAACGGGGAGTGCTGTATGTAGCTCAGGGGCTCAGCCCAGCTCCCCGTAGGTAGAAAACTACCCTGTCACCTAGGATGGCACTCTCCAGGCTCCTTGCTCACAATGACGCCAACACTGGGATGCAGATCCCATGTCAGCCAACCTGCTTTACAGCATCAGTTATCTGAGGAGCTTTTTCTGATAAGTCAAGTCCACCGTAGGGGTGAACAACCAGGCTCAGACTCACATTGCTTGCAAACGGAGGGTACCACTCCAAGCATGTTGAACTCTGTCTGCTGCCCCAGAAGGGATCATCTTGAATCAAGCCATCCCGTGCTGACTGGCCTTACAGGGCAGCCTCGGACATGGCCTTCCTGGAGCAACCGCTGCTCCTGTGCTTCCCACGCACACGCCCCTGAAACATCTCTTCTCACACTGACTTAGAGCTCAGTCACATGACTTGCTTTGGCCGATGGATCCTTTGCAAATGTGACACAGACACAAAACTCTTGTGCTTGGGCAGAGAGTGGTCATTTGTCCATTCGCTCTCTTTGGAAGCCTGACATTTCACACAATGAAGCGCAGGCTGGCCCAAACTAGAGTGGATCAGGGAAGAACCTATTCCACCCAAGCCTCTTCAGGCCAACCAGTCTTCAACCCTAGACAGGTGCGAGAGGTGACCTAAGATGTCCACACAGAACGACCTCCAGGTGACTGAGGTGACCTAAGGTGTCCACACAATGGCCACCCAGACAACACACACAATCGTGGTTAAGTGTTGATTTCCTTTTTGCTTGAGATAGTCTTTGAAGTACAGGCTGGCTTCAACACTGGCATTGAACTCCTGATCCTCCTGCCTCCATCTTCCGAGTGCCGAGATTACAGGATGTGCCATCATAGGCGGTCTATGTTTGTAGTCTGCAGCCATCGAGACTCGGGGGACCCTCCAAGGCTCAGGGAACATTGTAGTAGAGGGGTGGAGGGGTAATGGAACCACCTTTCAGGCAGGGCTTGGCCACAGCGCTCTTCAGTCACAAGGTCCCCACCCCTCCCTGAGGATTAATGGGTGCTGGTAGGGATAGAGAGACATTTTCTTTTCTTCTTCTAATTTTTTTTTGGGGGGGAAGGTGTTTTGAGACAAGGTCTTTGGGTATCCCTGTCTGTCCTATGTGTAGACCAGGCTGGCCTTGAACTGACAGAAATCCACCTGCCTCTGCCTCCCAAATGCTGGGATTAAAGGCGTGCGCCACCACCACGGGGCTAAAAGACATTTTCTCCACTAGTGAGTTGCCCATAATCCTGTAAGTAAGCAACACATTACCTAAGTTCTTGTAAGGAACCCTAATTAAAATCATTTGGAGACAAAACCCCAAACAGCAACTACAATAAGCGAAATGAAGGTGGGAGGGGAACTAGTTCAGAAAAGGAAGGAGATTGGGCTGGGGAAGTGGTCCTGAGTGGCTGTACACACCAGCACTGGGAGGCAAAGGCAGGGGGATCCTAGGGGCTCACTGTCCAGTCAATCTAGACATCCAAGCTCAGTGAGACCCTGCCTCAAAACAGGGTGAAGAATGACAGAGGAAGACAATCAACACTGACCTCTAGTCTCTACATATATACCCACCATATGCATGTACAAAGAGGCCAGTAAGAGTAAGACAGAGTAAAGAGAAAATTGAATCAAATATATAGAGGAATAAAATTATACTGATCCCCATTATTATGTATAATAAGCATATATTAGTAAGAAAAGATTTGAACTGGTCCATCAAATAGCAAATGTAAATGAAGCCTGCACTCAGGAAGCAGAGGCAGGCACATCTCTGGCTTGGGGGCCAGTCTGGTCTACATAGTAGGCTCCAGGCCAGGCAGAGCTACACAGTGAAAATGTGTCTCAAAAATGAGGGTGGGAAAGAAAGCTATTCGATCCAAGTCCCTGAAGGAGATGCAAGTCTCTGAAGCAATAGAAGATTCCTGGATCCCTAGCGTCTGCTCAGTCCTTCAGCAATGGAAAAACCATCTGTGGTGGTCTGAACAAGAAAGGCTCCATGGACTCCAGTGTTTCAATCCTGGTCCCCAGCTTGTGGAACTGTTTGGGAAAGTCTATGAGCTGGCCTTGTTGGAGAAGGTGTGTCACTGGGGATGGGAGGAGCCTTGTTGGGGGAGGTGTGTCACTGGGGATGGGAGGAGCCTTGTTGGAGGAAGTGTGTCACTGGGGATGGGCTCTGAGGTTTCAAAAGACTTTTTTACTGCTCCCAGTGTTCTCTTTCCCTGCTTCCTGCTTATGGATCATGATGTGGGCTCTTAGCTGTTACCATCAGCATGTTCTGCCATCACGGACCTAAGCCCTCTGAAACCGTAAGCCCAATCAAATGCTTTCTCTTATGAGCTGCCTGGTCGTGTTATTTTATCACAAAAAAAAAAAAAAACAACTAAGTAATACACCACCTAAGAATGTACTGTCTTTGGTTTGGCGAGTCATTGTGCTCTTACAAGACTGTCCCTGTTGTCTCCCAGGGCATCAAGTTATTTAGGAGCAGGTGGCAGCAGCACAGTACAGTGACACTATCTGTCCCCACACAAATGTTTTCTCCTGAGAAGAAAGGAGACTGGCTTTCTAGGAAGCATACTACAAAGACATCAAGAAATCAGAGGCACAGAGGGTCTCTGGAGTGTCGGGGTCCTACACTGGAGGACCCTCCAAGATCCAGCAACTGCTAGCGCCCCTCAGCAAGGAGCCAAGGAGAACCACACTGACCCGTGGCACACTGACAGGGTGCCACTACCTGTCTCTCCTTCAGCCTAAACCTGCTCTGTGTGGTGAACCATTGGGGACAACGCTGACTAAGTAGGTGCAGCTCCAGGACGTGAGGAAAAGCACCACCTTTAAAACCTGGGCAGAAAATTCCCTTGTTAAAAGGACAGGAAGCAAAGCTTGCGAGGTTATCACCTTCCCAAGCAAATTTATAAAGGCAGGAAGGAGGAAGAATGAATTAGGACCCAAGCAGCATGGAAGACAATGATCTCTCCTGCTCTCACAGTCGAAGTGTCCCTTTGAGGTGGGGACAGATTTCCTATGCTGCCCAACACTGTGAAAAATGACTTTAAGTGTTTCCTTGTTCTGATGCAGCCTGAAATGAAGATGGTTCTTTCGTACTCATGTTGGTGAAGTCCTAGCTACCCATCAGGAGTATCAATGTCTGGATGATTTATTTCTCAGTGCTTAGTCAGTGGGTCAGAGACCTTCATGAGACCAACACACAGGGCATTTTCTCCCCCAGGAGTGTGGGCACACCTCTAGGTAATGTATGACCTGGATTTTGGTGGTATTGGTTTTGTGTTTTTTTTGTTTGTTTTCTTATGTTTGTTTTTGCTTTTCAAGACAGGGTTTCTCTTTGTATCCCTGGCAGTCCTGAAAATCACTCTGTAGTCTAGGCTGGCCTCAAACTCAGAGAGATCCACCTACCTCTGCCTCCTAAGTGCTCAGATTAAAGGCATGAGCCACCACCACCAGGTGTCTCTCTTTTTGAAATCACATTTGTTATCTATATGTGAGGGAGGTATGCAAACATGCCATATTGCACTTGTAGAGGTCAAAGGACAACTTGTGGGATGGCCTCGCCTTCCAGTGGGCAGGTTCTGGGGTAGGTGCAGGATGTCACACTTGGGAGAGAGTACCTGTAGGTTCTGGAGTAAGTGCATACCGCACTCGGAAGTGTACCTATACTTGCTAAGCCATCTTGCCTACCCTGTAATCTAGGTTTTAACACATGGTCAGACACTGAACTCTGAACAGGGCAAATGGCTCTGGGTGCCAAAGGCCTACTTCCTGTCATCATCTGATATTGACTAGACTTGAGGCCCTGGGAAAGTCTCTTAACCTTGAAAGTCTCAGTATAACAAAGGGGCCAGTGAATAACATATTCATTTTTTTTTAAATTGAGGTTACAAACTTCCTATGAGGTGGCAATAGGCAGTGTATCTCTCTGTATTCTTAAGTATAAACACTGGTTATACATGAATGTTCTCAAACTCTCCATGTACACACGGAAACTGTACCCATCGTAGGGTGCATTCTTACCCCCTTCACAGCCCCCGAAAGTCTCCACCCTACTTCCTGCTCCTGAGTTTGAGAACTTTAGGTGCTACACAATGGAGTTAAAATTCTATGTCATGGGTTCATGTCACCGGTGCAACGGCATCCGGGTCCAAGCATACTACATTCTTAGAATACACTTCATGACACTCCCTTGTCTGCATGGTAACATATATATTGTTAGTTAATTATCATTTCATAGGATGGTATGTGAGCAGAGACATGACAGAGGGGGTGTCAGTCACAGGGCAGGAACACATACAGGGGTAGTACTCGGGTACAAGGCTGCCCTGTTAAAGTGAGGATTCCAGGGAGAGTCTAGGAGTTATAGGAGAGTGGCTGGCCAGAGCAGATACCTATAATCACCTAAGGAGGCTGAGGCAGGAGGATTAGGACCTCTAGACTACTCTAGGCTACACAGTGAGTGAGTTCAAGCCCAGGTTGAGCTAATAGCAAAACCCTGTCTCAAAAACCCAGTCAAACAAAACACATGAGGCTTAGGTGCCAGAGTGAAGGAGCTAGACATGGCATGGACCAAGGACACCTAAGGACACGGGTAATAACTGAGTGACATGGGAAGACAGGTAGGGGCTCACGTAAAAGAGCAAGATGATCTCATAGACAGCATGGACTAAGGACACGGGTAATACCTGAGTGGCACGGGAAGACACCACATGGTGTCTCATGCAAAAGAGCGAGATGATCTCATGGCGAGGTTTGGTGGTCCTTTGTAGCTGAATCAGGGCAATGGAAGTGGAGGTGGAAAACATGGGCTTGCTTTGACTCTAACTCTGTAAGGTCAGCAGAGTACAGGGGTGCACTGGATGGGGAGGGGGCGCAGAAAAATATTAGGAGGCATGCGTACTGCACTAGATTTCATCCACAGAAAGACAAGGCTATCAGCTGTCTGAGAAGGCCTGCAGGAAAGACTGGACCCCTTCAGAGGTTTGTGTGAAAACCTAGTCTTGGCTCCTGTGAATATAGAGCCAATATCCATGAACTCAGGATCCTTCTTTCCTCAACCTCCAAATCAGGCAGGCTGGGACCACGTGTGGGCACAGCCATGTGGGACCTCATGTGACCTTACCTAGAATCAGACTCTAAGACGTAATTGTAGCAAGACGGTTATCGGTGTAGACCCTAATCTAATACGTCTGATGTTTTTATAGGAGGACTAGAGACAGGCAGGCATGAGAGAAGACATTGAATACACGCAGGGAGATGACCACATGAAGAAGAAGGCAGACACTGGAGTGAAGTCCCTACTGACAAGGGGACTGTCGACAACCACCTAAGTGATGGACAGGACACAGCCTTTAGGGGAAGCAGGCCTGCCAATGTCTTGATTTGAGACTTCTCCCTTCCAGAGCTTAAGCTTCAGCCATTGGTGGTGCTCGGTTAGGGCATCCCTAACAGAGGCCCAGAAGTGAGACTTTCATTTGCTAAGCACGGATGTGTCATTCGGGCAGTGGGGTCCGTCCTGAGCTCGGGATGAGAGGCCCAGACTGACTGGTGATAGAAATTTGGGGCATGTGTGCAAACAGAACACATTCAAAGCCATGATGCAGGCTGAGAACAGCAAGAGATGAAAATATCTGGGAAAGGAGAGGACCGAGGGCGGAGCCTGGGGCATTCCAAAATGGAAACTGAAGAAGTGGAATTGAAGACGCCCCAGGCTGCAGGGTGGGAAGAAACCCAGACCATAGAACCCTCTATCCCTCGGTGACTCCCACTGCTCCAGGGGCCAAAGCCTTCCTCATGGCCCTTCCCCTTCATCCTGCCCTGCTTACCTCACAGCTGGCTCTCACTAAACCACTTAACCCAGCACTGGCCACTGCCTTTACTCCTTGTCTCTGAGCAAAAGGCCACTTCCTCCTTATCTGCTGTATCTCAGCCCAGGCAGAGGAGGGAGCCCTGCTCCCCTCCAGCACGCCTCTCTGCCTGTTTGCACGCAAGCTCCGGCCCACCCCAAGAGCACAGTGCTTCATTCAGCACATGCAGGCTCCCAACAAGTATTCACTGAACGGCTTGACAGAAGCCTCTTCCGGCAGTCAAACCTGACCTGTCTGAACACTAAGACATAAGAACTTACAAGGTTTCTTAAGCTGTATCTTCTCTTGTACTTGTTCAATTGATTTTTTAACTCTCAACAATGGGATTTTACATATTTTCCCGTGAACTTTTGACTTACACAACTTAGAGAAAAGAGATGTTTGGGAGTCTTCGTTCTGTCCAGCCTA
This sequence comes from Ondatra zibethicus, assembly GCA_004026605.1. Classification (NCBI taxonomy): domain Eukaryota; kingdom Metazoa; phylum Chordata; class Mammalia; order Rodentia; family Cricetidae; genus Ondatra; species Ondatra zibethicus. The sequence goes on from PVIU01005775.1 coordinate 100,283, forward strand.
GACTGGTTTTCACGCTTCGCTGTTTGTCACGGCGTTGTATGAACATCCCATCGGTTATTGCTAATACAACCCCTAAAAGTGCTGGGGCAGGAAGGACTTCTGCAGCGTTCCCCAAAGCCGTCCTTCGGTCTTCACGCCCCTTCCTTCTACATACATGCCCGACACTGTTCTGGGATCAGGGATTTATGTGTGAACACAGGAAGATCTGCCTGTTAAGATCTGGATATAAAAATGAACCCAGAGGCTGATGTGCTGACAGTATGGCCCCAGCTGGTGGGGCTATTGGGAACTAACTGAATCCCGAGGGCGCTAAGCACATCAACGGATGAGGCGATTGATGGATTTATAGGCAAATGAACCATTAGGAGGTACAGCCTGGCTGCATGTGAAGGGCAGGCAGATCTTGGTTGGGATCTCTCATTTTCCTCTGCGTCCTAAACCTTCCAACCTGTAACACACCTAGACCTGCCTGCGTGATTCTATGGGGGGCCCCTCTTACCCATGGCTTCATGAAGCTTTTGCTAAAACACCTTGCTTAAAGCAGAGACTGCATGGCGAGCCCTGAGCTACCAGCTGGGGGTTCTCTGAAGGAGCAAATGGCCTCTCTCTGGTGTGAAAAGCTCCCAGTAAACCCAGTCGGCTCCTAGGATCGCCGTCTCTTTGACTAGTCTTTTTCAGTGGTGTGGTCTAGATACTCTCTTCACCCCTAAGTCCTGAAGTTAAGATATTAGACCTTTTGTGACAGGAATAGAAAGTAGAGGTACTGAAGAAGATGGGGTTGGAAGGAGGAGGAGAAACAATCTATTAGGGTTGTTTTTCCCTTCAGGGTTTGTACATGAGGAATTTGAAAGTGAGTGTGAGAGTCAAAGTGACATTTTAAGTTTTAAGTACTTCGCCTAAGAGATCCATGCAACAAAAAGGCTTCTGCTCAGCAAGGCCATTGCCCAAGGACAGACAGTTCCTGAACTGCTGGAGGCTGCTGTTTATGGGAGATTAAAAAGCCACTTGGATCTTCATTCCCCTAAACAGGTTTTTTTTGACCCATCTGCACCAATGTGCTTGACCACATGTGGGCAGGGAAATACGTCAGGATATACGCTTGCCCCTGATTGGACCTGATGGGAAATGCAATGAATTTTGGGTTTCCTTCTTAATCTGTTGCAAACCTTGACTTGGGGCCATTTTCTGGAAACCCAGAGATGGACATAGCCAGAGCCCATCCACCTGGCCAGTATTTAATTAAAGCTTGTTTCAAACTTAGCTTTGGATTGTGGTAGTGGTCTTACTCTCCATCGGTGGGATTAACACTAGGTTGCCCAGATCCATTAGGATAAAGTGAGATTATAATTACACATGCTTTTCGGTGTTTAATGGTACTTCCTTTTGACTTGATCTTGAGATCAGTTTTTATTGTCATTGCTGTTTATTTAATTTTTCTCTCTGTTTCTTACCTCCTTCTGTACTTCAGTGATTCATTAACTCCAAAGCTGAGAAATCCTTCAAAATACAAATATGATAGGTTTCAGTGGAGAATAAAAAAACAGAAGACTGAGAAGGAAAGGGCCAGAGAGGGAGTCAGCAGGATGCAAGTTCCTTTATTTATTTAATGCATAATTAGTTTATTTACTTATTTTTGGGAATAAGGTGTCACTACACAGACCAAATTGGCCTTGAATTCATGGGAACAAAGGGGTTGTACCACTACACCCAGGTTCCTTGAGTACTTTAGAAGATAACATTTTAATTTGCCTCACCTTCTCATGGCTAGACATTCAGAAATGATACAGAAAGTTTGATGTAAAAATAAATTCTTTAAATAAGAAGCAAATGTTCTGAACAGCCTCTTCCTGGGGTTTTGTATTTATTACTCTGCTTCAGAGAAATTGCCAGTCGGGAACAATCAGTTCGCAGGCTTGTTACAAAAGACCGGTTACTGGGAAATATAAGGAACAGGGTAGCTGCTAAAAGGAGGTAGGGGGTTGTAGGTGGGGCTGGTCCTCTCTAGGAGAGGTGCTCACAATGTTCTCTCCCTACCCCCTGCTTTTTAACAAATCAAGACGTGTGTGTCTCTTTCTGCAAGCTGCCTCCTTATGTCTGGGGAGTCGGCTATTACGGAGTGAAGAGGGGAGAAGCGGAAGGTGCAGGCCCAGCTGAGAGGCACAGGGATGCACCCAGCAGGATGACTTTCTGCCAAAGGCATGTGGTCCCCTGGAGTGGTCTACGTTGAGGTTGTTTAGCTTAAAAAAAAAAAATGATAAGGCAGTGGTCTTGTAAATCTCCAGAGAGAAGGCAAGTCATACCAAGGACTCAAGGATGGCAGAAGAGCGATACGTCTGAATTTTATTTTAATTAAGGCTTTCCATTTTGTGCGTGGATGTGGTGTGCATGTGTGTATATGTATATCTGCATGCGTGTGGGTGCATGTAGAAGTGATTTCAGGAATCACCCTCGGTCCCACTTCCATTTTATTCCTTGGGGCAGGGTCTCTCAATCAAACACAGATTTTTGAGGATATGGCTACTCTTGCTAGCTGGCTTGCTCTGGAGACTTCTTGGTCTCTAATTTGCATGGGTTCTTTGGGATCCAAGCCCCAGTTATTGCTGTACATAATCACTGACCCATCTCCCCAGCCCTACCTCCAAATTTTAGATGTTAAGTTTTCAGGTGACAATTCTGTGTGACCACCCTCCCTCAGGCACTTTTAGTTTCAAAGAAGCCACTAGAAGATATGTATCAACCTCCAGCAAAGGCATAAACCAACGAACAATACAACAAAATCAACCAATCAACAACAATGCACCAAGACTCGGGACCCAAGAAAAGAAGGATCTGAGCCAGAGAGGCCAGCAAAGGGAAGGCCTGGAGGGTGCTAGGCAGCTAGGTTGGAGCAGGAAGCTGGGTGATGCAGGAGGAGGGGCTCTCTGACCGGATGGATACTGCAGAGCTAAGGAACCCTGAGTAAAGGGCAGCAGTCGGCATCTGTAGGACTCCTGGAGCACCGGGGAAAAACTCAACAAGGGTAAAAACGAAACAGTCTTTTGAAGACAATTATTAGCTCTGAGAAAAACAGTTGAACAGTTGTACACGTAAAGGAACACTATCTTACGTCCGCAGTTAATTCTCTAGTGAATAATGCTGAAATCATCTTCAGACTGGAAACCCAACCGCAGGGTCTGCCGTGTGTGGCACAGCTGTTGAAGGCTGGGGGGGCGGGGTTGTGTTAAAAGGGGCTCAGTTCTTCTCACAGGAAGTCAGAAGGCAACGTTTAAAACCAATAAACCAGGACTGTACTCAAGACTTCTGACTGAGAGCAGTGCTTTGGAAGAAAAAAACAAAAGACTTCAAAGAGGTTCCTCTGGGAAGTGGGGCTGGGTACGGCTCTTTGACTTTTAATCTGTTTTCTTTTACCAAACATACAAAAAAAAATGAAGTTTAAGAATGAAAGCATTGTCTTGAAATTTTAATATAAAAATCTTTCCATGGGGGAAAGGAGGAACTCAAGGCAAAGGTGGAGAAAGGAGAATCACAATGAAATCTTTAGCACCAAGGACTCACCAGCTTGGCACTCCAGCAAAGCCCCACCCCTCCACTTGGAGGAGAGCTGGTTTAATCACTTCCTCCACTAGGGGACCAGTTTGCCACTGAGAACTTTCCATCACTGTCTCAAACCCTCTCCCAGCACAAGCTGAGGCCTCAAATGGGAAGTAGGTGCTGAGACTTGTCCCGTGTCCAGCTGTCATGTTTTGGAATGTTTGATTCCTAAGTAGTGGGGAGAGGGGAAGCCAAGGATTTTAGGAAACCTGCAGTGTGTGGGGAGCAGAGTGGGATGCACTGAGGACAAGTGTCACAAACAAGAGTGCTTGCAGGGAAGATGGGACACCGGTGAGTTCACAGCGAGGGCCAGTGGGGGAGGGGCCCAGGAGGAGTGTGCAAAGAGCTTCCTTTTAAGGGCTGTAGTCACCAAGGGATACTGCCCCTGGTACCCATCTTAACTCTGATTTCCATGACCGGAGTGCTTATTCATTTTGATCAGCTCCTTGATATATTTAGAGACCCTAATGAGAACAGAAAATAAACATTTGATTGAAAACAGGGATCTCAATATGCATTCGCTACTGTTAGTTATTGTTGACAGAGTAAAAGGCAATTTCACAAAGATGTGTATAATAAAAAAATCTCATGATAGGCTTAGTGGTGCATATCTTTAATCCCAGCACCCAGGGTTCGGGAGGCAGAGGCAGGAGGATCTTTATGAGTTACAGCTGGTCTACATAGTGAGTTCCAGAGGCCAGCTAGAACTACATGATGGGAAAGGGAAGCTGGGCATGGTGGTGCACGCCTTTAATCCCAGCACTCAGGAGGCTGAGGCAGGAGGATCTCTGAGTTCGAGGCCAGCCTGGTCTACAGAGTGGATGACGGAACAGTCAGGACTGTTACACAGAGAAACCCTGTCTCAAGAAACCACCAAAAAAAATTTTTTTTTTAATATTGAAACAATTGGGTTTGCAGATTTCTATGTGAAAACCACATGAAAACAGAGAAGTATCACTCACCGTGCAAAGAAAAGAAACTCATGCTTGCTGGTGGGCTTTTTTCTGCTACTAATGTAGTCAGAAAAAAGTACATGCTTGAGTGTTATACTTCTGGAGGTTGAAAAATCACACCGAGGCTGTACGAACGCACACTCTATTCTGAGGACAGACACAGAAGGAACTGGTAAAGAGCCAGGAAGGATGTAACCTGCCCTCAAGTGGTCCAGAAAAACAGTATGTATGACTGCTAAAGATATATATATATCTATATAGATATAGATAGATAGATAGATAGATAGATAGATAGATAGATAGATAGATAGATAGATAGATAGATAGATCTGGATCCTTCTGTCCCTTTCTCTACCTTTCCCATGACTAAATGATAAGGCCAATGGGGCTTGCTAACTGCAGCTGGATCTGGGTAAAGGTCATAGGGTGTTCTGTGTACTGTTCTTAATAAAGAAAAAGTTAAACATGATAAAAAAAAAAAAACAGTATGAATGCTTGGTACCTCAGAGGACGCCAGGGGAAAATGACTGGCATTTCACAAATATTTTCCAGACACCCTGAATTCATGCTGGAAACTAGACCTCAGAACCAGTAAGACTGTCTGCCTCAAAACAGCCGGTGTGAAAGAAAACGTCTTTGGGGGTCTATTTGATCCCCCATGGTTCATATGCGAGGCTGAATGTGCAGCTTGCCTAACAGTCTTAATTTAAAATAAATGAACCTTCTTGCCACTTACCAACTTCACAGTAGTTAAGGAAAGGGGTCTTTAAAGACTGGGCCAATCAGTCAGGCAGGCAGTGTGACTCACACCTTTGATCCCAGCACTCAGGAGGCAGAGGCAGGTGGATCTCTGTAAGTTCGAGGCCAGCCAGGTCTACAGAGCGAGTTCCAGGACAGCCAGGGCTACACAGAGAAACACTGTTCCAAAGAAAACAAAACAACAAGTGGGCCACTTTTGGTAAGTTTCAAACACAAAGCATCACACAGACTGTGTAGAGGCCAGCAAAGGCTCAGGACAAAGCTGCGGGGAAAAAATGCAATTGTAGGAAGGGGAAAAACTTCAACTGAAAGCGGGGTGTCAGAACCACCTGGATTGCCAAACACTGCTGCTAGGAAAGACTGACAGGATATATCCATTATTGCAGAATGCTTTTGAGGAGCAGGGGTAAATCTTGACATTGAGTTTAACTTCTTTGTAATTCCAGGATCCCTTATTTTTGGGGAAAGAAAACTGGTCACCAGGAAAGGTTCGAAGTAGCCTGTAGGTCACCCTGCCTCAAGAGTGTGTGCATCTGTTTTAAGGAGTTTTGTGTATTTGGGTTAACTTTTTGTTATTTATTTTCATTCTAATCTGTGGAGGCCAGAAGCTGGTGTCCAATCCACTGGAACTGGAGTTACAAATGGTTGTGAGCCACTATGTGGGGGCTGGGAACCAAGCCTGGGTCCCCTGGAAGGGCAGCACCATTAACTACTGAGCCATCTCTCACATCTTTGGTCTAACTTAAGGGGGAAAAAAAGACTAAATATGTTGGGTGTTTAACCATAAAAATATGATTTAAAATTAGAGAAAAAAAATGCATGAACTTGTTCTTGTATTCGGTATGAAAAGTGTACGCCCCGGTCAAATGTCCTCTATTCATGCAAATCTGGCGGCTGCAGGTCAGGGAAACTGAAGCCTTTCAGACTGGTATGTGAGAAGATCCTCACAGTGTGTACACTGTCAGATACAGGGAGACGATGTGTGAGTGACAGTTTAGTGTCTTCAGAGAGCAGAGCTGCTGGGAGAACATAGGACACTAGCGGGGGCAGGGTGGAGACCCTTTGGGTTCTGGGAGCAGGAGAAGGTGCAAATGTTGGAGAGGGACCATACTTGGGCCCTTAAAGATGCCAAGATGTTGAGGGACAGAAAGAACATTCCCAGCACTAAAAAGAGCAGACACATAGCACCCTCCCTGCAGCTCCCTTCTGCTGACTGCAGATGACAAACTAAGACTTTCCCGCTTTCTTCCCCAGAGCGGGGAGGGCGTGGAACACTTGACCACAGCAGAACAACACAATGCACTCCCTGCTTCTGCCTTATTGACCTTATGAGAACTCAGGGTATAGGCAGCAGAACAGAGAGCTGTCTGTGAGACAGAAGGATATGCGTTCAAAGGGTTCAACCTATTGCCTTTAGTTTCTCTGATTGTGAAAGGGGACGAAAATCTAGGAGCATTAAATGAGCTTGTTCTTGGTACACCTAGGGCAAGCTGGCTTCAAGTTAAGTGCTCAACACAGCTCACTGTGATTATTGCCACTGTCCTCTTAACACTTTTATTAACAGCTACTTAGAACATCTTTTCCCCCTGCATAATTAATCCTCAACTTTGGCGAATGCTAGAAATGTGGTTTTGCTACATGGTGACTTTGCACATACTCAAAAATGGGATGTCTTCATCAAATCCCACCCCTCAGGGTTCAGGGAGCCTGTGTAAGGAAGGCAGAAAGGCTGCAGGAGCCAGAAGGAATGGAGGTCACTGAGGAAACTAAGCCCTCTCAACATAGCAGAACCAACACACCTCACAGAGGCTGAGGAAGCTTCCACAAGGTGTGTACAAGTCTGGACCAGATGAGGTCCTGGAGCAGAGAGGGGAAGTGGACATGAGTCCCATCCCTCACTCAGAAGTTACCTCCAACTGATAACTCCTAGCAAAGGAAAATTCCTCCACATTTTCTCCCAACAGTGTCCCTGGGCATATAGACCCACGAGGGTAGGCTACATGCCCAGCAGCGGACTGCAAACACAAAATGAACTCGGTGCCATTTCTGGAGGTTCTTTGTCCCATAATGCTTTGTCAGGGTTTTTTATTTTTGTCCCCCCCCACCTTATAGGTCCTTTCTATGTATTTTTGTTTAATGAGATACCCATGGGTAGATAGGTGTGAACGTGTGTGTGTGTGTTGTTTTTATGGGACTCCTGTGTGTGTGTGAATGGGTGTTTCTATATTGTTTTATGAGATTCCTCTGTGTGTGTGTGTTATGTCTTCGTCTCTGTGCTGTTTTATTTTTTAGTCTTTTTCTTCTGTTTGTTTCTTTATTTTGTCCTGTTCTTGCTTCTTTGCTTTATCTTTTTATTTTTTTTAAGATTCATTTATTTGTTTACTTTATGCACATTGGTGTTTTGCCTGCATGTATGTCTATGTGAGGGCATCAGATCTCACAGAACTGGAGTTACAGACAGTTGTGACTACCATGTGGATGCTGGGAATTGAACCCAGGTCCCCGGAAGAGCAGCTAGTGTTCTTTAACTGCTTAACCATCTTTCCAGACCTATGTTATTATGATTTTTTAGATGCCTGTTTGCTTTCTAATAAGGGAGAGAAAGAAAGTATGTGGACCTGATGCAAGGGTATGGGAGAAGTTGAAAGAGGGGAAACAATAATCAGAATATAATGTATGAAAAAATATAAAGTTAACAAACCCAGTAAAGTTGGTAAAGGGTTATTATAGATAAATGTCATTAAAATTAATAATATAATAAAAAAAATACAAGTAAACCAAGTTGGCCAGGTGGGGGAGAGTAGATCTAGAAGGAGTTGGCGGGGGGGGGAGTAAATATGATCAAAACATACTGTATGAAATTCCAAAAAATTTAATAATATATGATACAGCACAATTTCTAATTGGTCTTAATAATAAAAGCTCAGAGTCAGAAATTAGGGGGTGAAATTTAAAAGATCAGAAAAGCAGAGCAGTCAGCCTAATTCTTACCTCTACAAAATCCTCAGGCCAAATGGGGGATCCTGTCTCTACAAGTCCTCAGACTGAATACCGTGAGCTCCTGTCTCCTCCCACTTTATATTCCTCCTCTCTCTGCCCAGCCATATCCCTTCCATCTCCACCTCCTTAGTGCTGGGATTAAAGGTGTGAGCCACTACCTCTCGGCTCTGTTTTTCTTTCAGACTGGATCAATCTCAGGTAGCCCAGGGTGACCTTGAAATCACAGAGAACCATCTGCCTCTGCCTCTGAGTTCTGGGATTAAAGGTGTGAACCACTGCCTGGCCTCTATGGTTAACTAGTGGCTCGCTCCACACTCTGATCTTCAGGCGAGCTCTATTTATGAAAGCACAAACAAAATATCACCACAGTACATTTTTAAGACTCTCAGGTAAATGATCCCACTGCATCCTCATGACCAGAGAAGGCAGGGTAACCTAGTGTTTTTACCATCATTTAAGAGATGATGAGAAAATGCTGTCTTGAACCCTGGTGGCTTCTACAGTTTCCCACTGGTAACGTGTGAGCAAGACTCTTTTCTGTTCTTTCAGTGAACAAATTGTTTCTAAGTGACTGTCATTTGCCCAATATGTCCTAAAACTTGCATCTGTGCAGTGCTGAAAACTAAACCCGGGCTTCTTACAAGCTGGGCAAGTAAGTGCTTTACCAAAGAGCCACATCTCCAGCCCCCAAACTTCTAGTTGCTTCA